>JAOXJP010199734.1:0-12094 GCA_025762735.1 Platanus orientalis
GGTTCGATCATTCGATCCAGCTCAAATCTCCATTTTCAATCGAAATGGACTCAAGTGGAGTTATAGATTTAGGCTATAGAAGCTAAATCAAGCAAGAAATTACAACAAAAAAGGTTTTTTGATGAATTTGGAGCAATGTGATATGAGTACCCTTCGGCTGCGAGACGCGAGACTGGGAGTCTCACATCTCACGGCCTATTTAGAGTGCAAAATGACCAATTTTGACCTTCTTCTCACGAGACGCATGTGTATCGCGCAATATGTCTCGCGAGATATTATACTTCTCCTATTTTATCGCTATATACCACCCTTTCGTCTCGCAGCCATGCGATATCGATACGTCTCGCATGATACAGCCCGTATCATGCCCGTATCATGCAAGATTTTGAACCATGGTTTGTAATAGTCTGGGCATAGTAGAACTTTGACCCCTAGATCATCGTCTTTGGATTGGCAATGAATAGGCAGGTTCAGCCCATGACCTAAGACGTTAACAATACGTACATGCCTCTTGCCAAGAACAAGAGAAGCCTCACACAAACACAGAGCCAATACCAAGACAAGCATGAGGAGATATCTGTTGAAAGGACCACCCAAGTTTTTCAACAAAATGTTTTTGTTTTTTTTTTAATGATTTTGCTAGCTCATGCTATTTCTTCCTTGTTTTATAGCCAGAGGATTGACAAAACCAAGGTTCTTAGTAAGAATGTCATTAAGAACTACAGGACCACATGGTCAAAATAATAATTACATTCTTATCTCTTAAATTTATCATGGGATAGATACCATATAGTCCTATTCCTACTATATATACCTTTTCTTTATTACAAAAATGGTTCACATGCTTTTCAATCTAAATTGTGCAATCAGTAGGAGATCTCCTAAGCTAAAAATCATGTTGATTCATCCTATTAAGGATATTTTATGACATAGCCCATCACCCTTTTTTCTTTTTTGGTAAGGATCTTGAGCTCAATTCATTCAACAAAAACCTTTCATGTGATTACATGAATTCATTACTAAGAGGGATAATACACTGTCTAGAATATTAGTGTCCTAAACTCTAGATATATGTTCCTTTGTTGTGATAGCTACAATGATGTGGCAAACCTTGTTTGTGTTAGGCAAATGGCTCTCATATCTAGTTGGATATTTTTAAAGTTTATACAAACTCAATCGATCCAAAAATAATTTGATTGATCAATTTTCAATTGTTCAAAAAAAATGTTGGAACAATCGAGTTTAACATAGAAAAATAGATATTCTGCATGATCGATCAAGATGAATTTTCCATCAATTGAACTTTCTATAATACCTCGTATATATTTTAAAGACCTAACATATGATGTATAAGACCCCTTAGATGAACAAGTACTAAAATGTGAAGAAATTGAAAAAAAAAGAGTAAAAAATAATAATAATGATAATTTGAATATGGAGAATTCTGACCGATCATATTTCCCCCTGATCGATCTAGATGCACACTAGTAACATGCCCGACCAACCCAAGGAGACCCCAGATCGATCCAAGCAATCACTGGAACCCACAAACCAAAACAGAAAACACCTAAACTGATCCGAAAAATGATCGAACCAATCTGAGTCAGACCGATCCAAAATAATCAGGTCGATTTGACTAGGTGAAAACAGAAAAATAAAATTTTGTTTCACAATTTACATGATTTTTAACCCCAGCTCAAGTAGGTTTCTACCTTACCCCTATAAAAGCTTTTAGGGTTTTTTTCTTTCTAAACCTATCTAACCCTAAAGAAAAAGCAGAAAAGAGAACAAAGAACGAAGAGTGATTTTGTGATTTTCTCCAAGATAAGCACTAAAGAAACCAAAGAATTTGGGATTTTCATAAGAACTAAGTTTTTTAAGTTTATGGTTCAACATTAGCATATCTTTCATAGTTAGTTGTGTGTATGTGGATTTTAGAAAAAGGGATTTGAGGATTTTGACTGAAAGAATATTGAATCTTTGGGATTTTGTGTGAAGAAGTAACAGGAGGATATTTCAAAAATGGATTTATGATCTTTAAGTTATCATATTAGACATACACCTATTTTCATTACTAGGTTCTTAGATTGAGTGTTTTACAAATTTGCTTTGCAAACAATCGTACTAGATACACTTGATTTTCACAAATAGATTCTTTGATCAAGTTAATTGTGACGTAAATATATGACATATGTCCTCTTTCTATTTCATTATCTAGTTTTCTGAGTTTGATGCTTGAAATCATTATAAAGAATATTTTGAAAATGTTTAAGCAATTAATGTTGACTTACTCTTATTAGAAAAATTAGTTTGATTTCCAAGTTTGTATTGAGAAGGGATGCCATGCGAATTGAAACCCTAAGTTGTATTAAACTGGTTTTACAAGGAAGTCTGTTATTTTCTATGGTTATATTAAAAGAATTGTTCTGATAAAAAATGTTCTTGTCTTTCCACAAAACTTTGTAGTTATGTACCTTAGAAGGGTCAAGTTAATACTTTTGTATTTTTTTCCAAAATATGAAAATGTGTAGAAAATCTGAATTTATTGTGGTAAAATGTTTTGAGACCTAAACATTCACGTTCATACAAAAGCTAATGATTGAGAAATATACCATTGCTTTGTAATTGAGGCTGCCCCTTACCATCGTGGGATTAATATGATGGTGCCCCGTTATTGAGCTATAGGTGCAATCAGGTACCCACTCATCATGCCACGTCAATAGGTGAAGCCATGTGTGTCTACTCACCAAGCCTTATAAAAGGTGCAATTAGATACCCAATCACCGGCTCACATTAATAGGTGAAACCATGTATGCCTACTCACCGGGCCTTATAAAAGGTGCGATTAGGTACCTAGCCACCAGGTCACATTAATAGGTGTACACAATACGCCCCTCATCGGGTTGTAAAATAAATGCGATCAGGTACCATCTCACCAAGTCATATAATAAGTGCGATCAATTGCTATATAAAGGTTATTTCAAGAGGTGTCAACCATGTTAGTTTTGAAACTGTTTTAGACATTGAGTTATGTTTTGATACCATATCATGTTTTTGTGTTACACAATATTTTAAAATTTGCATCATGTCTTCGAATGTTTGTTTCTTTTGTATTCTTCTTGACCTGCCCTTTTGTGTGTTCTATAGTATTTTTATTTACGAGCCTGTGAAGCTCACCCATGTTTACAATATTTTTCAGATTGAGGAGACACATTAGATGTAGTTTAAAGGACTCTTAGAGCAAGATGATGGCACTTAAGAGGATTTAGATTATGCATTTTTATTTCATAAACTTATTTTCTTTGATTTAGAATTGTTATTAATTTTATGGGAGACTTTATGGATTTATGTCATTTAGTTATTCATGGGATGCATTTACTTTGATTCAAGGATTTCATTTAATTTGGAGAATTTATTTGAGTTATATTTAGAATGAATTGATGGATGTAGACTTATTTGAGGTGTCACTTATCTATGGCCATGGATTAATGACTGTGAAGTTTAAATTCCACTGCGTAAGTGAAGTATAAAATTGATATGCATAAATTAATGTTTATCTATTAGATTAGTTTAAAGGTTGTAATTGGGGTTGCCCATAAGGGGACTTGGGGTCCTCTCAAGTAGATGCTTTGAGAGAGTCTCCCAAGTAGACAAGAGCAAACCACATCTTTGAACAAAAAAGTTTTAAAAATAATTTTTTAAAATACAAAAATACCCTGATACAAAAACCTTTCGTCACCAGTGGTCCGACGTCGGGTGCTGTGATTCAGTATACAATCTGTTGCATACAGAGAAGGCATCATATCTTATTCCTTCATCATCACCTATCCATTTCATCTTTCATAAAGATAGCTCTTCCTTCAAAGTTTGGTTTCTCTCTAAAGAGAAATAACTAAACAAAAAGTTTAACGATAATGCATATTTATGCACATCTGACTATCTAGTTCCAAAGTTTGCTAAACAAATTCACTTTTATTTGTGTGACGTTGGCTTCCAAGACCTCTATTTTACTGGGTTATGGTGAATAGCTTTGCTTTGTTGACAAAAGAACATACGATTTAATACATTTTCTCTATTAAAGATTTTGTTTTTCTTTTTCTACCTTTATTTTAGTGTAGATGTCCCCAGCCGAGCAAAGGGTTATCGCCACCACCACCTTGCTCTTGCAATGTAGAAGGCCTCAGCTTTGTCCAGCCCATACTAGAAGTAATGAGTCTGGATCAATATCCATAATTTCTAGCTCCAGTAGAACCACCCCCAGATGATGAGGAATCAACATGCTCATGCGCACCCACAAACGAAAGCTTAGATCCAACGAATGGGGTGAAATGGAAAGCTTCGATCCACCCATTTACACACCCATAATCGAACTCCTAAAACTTGAAAGAAACACCGCCACCACCACCATGGCTACCCAGTTGGACTCAAGTGGCTCCCGCATTTCCCAAAGAGCTTGACAGATGCCCATGCGACTTATTTAGAGTCATATAAATGAACTTGCTCTTGAGACTGGAATTGGCCATTCCGCACCCAAATCTGAACCCTAATCCCAACAGGCTGATGTCGAGCTACATGAAAGTATCAAACCTTAAACCTAGACTACTCCCCCAATACTGAAAGTGTACAAACTTCCTTCAATAGATATTTGATAACCAAAAAAGGTAAAAATATAAGGATGGAGACAAGGTTGAAAACCATTGTTCCGTCCTGATTCCATTTTCCCTTTTTCAATGATGGACTCGTCGATGTACAGTATCTTCAACTTCTTCCAATAATGGGTGTCAGATCTAGCACCTTGGGAGGAAGAGCGACCGAAACCATGCAATGGTGCCGACATTGGCATCGGACTGTTGACGACGAAGATAGAGTAAGAGGAAGATGATGGAGAGGGAGGAAGATGAAGTGTGAAGAAAGATGGAGGATTTAAGGGGTAGTTTTGCCATTTTATAATTTTTTAAAATTTTTGTTTGTTTTAGCAAAATCCAATGACATGGCTCATTCTCAATACTTTCATGAGAGAATCCTCTTAAGCAGATGCTTGGGAGGATCTAAACTCAGGGGTTAATTCGGGTCATGACAGAAGGAGTTAATGTCTACTTTGAGTCTAGGGATCCTAGGTGGTTTAGGTTGTCGGGGTGTGACAGAGTTAGTATTAGAGCTCTAGGTTTTAGGTCTTAGGGAATTGGAGTTCAAATAGCATTGCAAATTGATATGTTTTAAGTTTAGATTAAAGGAGTAAGTGTGTAATTGTGAAGAGAATTAAAGGATATCTGATCCTAAGTGATTGCTTGATTCTAATAGTCTGACACAAGTATGATACAATGATTTACTATTAAGGTCTAGCTTGAACTTTTTGATGACTTAAGACAAATGCTGCCACGTAGATCACCCCTTATTGTTTCCCAACATAAGGTGGAAGACCCCACAAGAGCTTTGAGGGCCATAAAAAACTTAATTGAGGTAGTTGAGCAGCATGTAACGGTCAAGGAAATTAAAGAATGCAAATGTTGGTGCGTGAGAGTGCTATATAACAATTTAGAAGGATGAGACTACCCAAATTCAAGGGTACCCCCAATCATATAGAGGACAAATCTTGGAAATTCAATTAGAAAATATCTTTGATGTGTTAGGCTACACGGAGGTGCAAAAAGCTTCTTTAGTTGTGATTATGTTGAAGGGAGAGGTCGAGCTCTGGTGGGGAGCCTCTGGAGATTCACTGCTGATTGAAGAAGGTGAACCAATTACTTGGGAGGTATTCTTGTAGGCTTTCCTAGAAAGTATTTTTGATGCAAATGAGTTAAAGTTAATGGTTCTAATCCAAGGAGGCAAGTTGGTCTTATAGTGATGGCCAAATTCATGGAGCTTACTAGGATTGCTCCCCATATTGCTAACAATGATGAGAGAAGAGCCAAGAAATTTTAGAGAGGCTTACGTCCAAGTTTAAGGACTAAGATGACAACACTGAGACTAAGAACTTTTTCTAAAATAGTGGAAATTACCATGGTCGTCAAGAGAGAATGTGGAGAAGTTCAATGTATCAGGGATCAAGGAAGAAAGCAATTGAACTAGAACTGAAGTGAAAATGCTAATACCTTCAAGGAGAAAGTAGTGATGGAAACTGAGGCCAAAGGGCAGTTCCAACAGGATATTGTGGCATGCCCAAAATGTGAGAAAATGCACAAGGGAATTTGTTATCGAGATTTAGGAGCTTGTTTCAAATGCAAGATGACAGACCACCAAATAAAGGATTGCCATGCAATGAAGGAGTAATCATCTAACTTGACTGATGGGAGACCAAAAGTCCAAGGATGTGTTTATGCTATCATCGAGAAGGATGCGAAGGCATATAAGTCAATGGTAACAAGTGCTATACCCCTATTTTCTTGCATTGCACGGGCCCTTATTGATCCGAGATCCACCAATTCATTTGTCTATAGTAGTTATGTAAAATATGTCGATTGTGTGTTGGAACCATTAAACTTTGAACTATCTATATCTATCCCTCTAGATAAGACCATGATTGCTACATTTGTGTGTAAGTCATGTGTAGTCAAGGTTGATGATAGGGAGTTGATAGCAGATTTGATCCTCTTAGACCTACAAAACATTGTTGTCATCTTAAGCATGGATTGGTTAGCTACCTTCCATGCCATAATGGATAATTATTAAGGAAGTGACCTTAAGTATCCCCAATCAACTAGAGATTGTGTTCAAGGGAACGCGAACTTTTTTCAAAATGATTTTTTTTCCATTTGATCAGAGAAACTACAGTTGAAAGGACGTCAAGGGTATCTAGCATATGTAATAGATAGCTAGAAGGAAAAAGTGAGGCTTGAGAATATCCCTATTGTCTAGGATTTCGGTGATGTGTTTCCTGAAGATCTTTCTGGTCTACCACCAGACAGAGAGATAGAATTTGCAATTAAATTAGTAGAGGGTACTAAGCTCATTTCTATGACACTATATCGTATAGATCTAACGAAATTAAGGGAGCTTAAGGTACAGTTGCAAGAGTTGTTAGATAGAGGTTTTGTGCATCATAGTGTGTCTTTGTGGAGCACACCAATGTTGTTCATGAAGAATGACAAAACCCTGAGACTGTGCATTAATTATAGATGGTTGAACAAGGTGACGGTAAAAAACAAGTATATGTTGCCTAGGTGCTAAGGCCTTTCTAAGATTGACCTCAGATTGAGTTACCATCAACTTAAGATAAAAAAGGATAATATATCCAAGACTACTTTTCACACTATAGACCAGATCCTCTCCTACCACTTATGACCTGCTAAGGTCCTGTCTAACTGGTGGCAGGACACTATTGGAGGGAAAAAGTGAATTACAATTTTTGGAAAATGCAATTCACTTTTTCCCACCAATCATCTCCTGCCACCTATTAGAAAGGACCTTAACAAGTCATAGGCCGGTAGGAGAAGATCATTTGCATTCGCACTAGGTATGGACATTATGAATTTTTTTGGTTGTCTTTTGGGCTAACAAATGTTCTAGCAACATTTATGGATTTGATGAATCGGTTGTTTAGACTGTATCTGGATCAATTCATTATAGTGTTTATTAATGATATTTTGATCTACTCAGAGTTATGAGGAACATGACAAACATTTGAAGATAAAACTATAGACATTAAGGAATCAAAAGCCTTATGTCAAGTTCAATAAATGCATGTTCTGGTTGGATAAATTAGTTTTCTTGGGAGATGTGGTATCGAATAATGGAGTTTATGTGGACCCCAATAAAGTGGAGGTTGTGGTAAGTTGGCCGAGGCCGACAAACGTAACTGAAGGCTGTAGTTTCTTAGGTTTGGATGGATACTATGAAAGATTCGTGGAAGGATTCTCTCGCATTGCAAGACCATTCATAAATGAAATAGTGAAAGCAATTTATGATTTTGACCCTCAATTTTTTAAAATCATAGAAGATATATAGAAAGGACGATGATCTGAATTTGTAGTTCAACAAAATGGTACTTTGTGGTATGGTAAGAGATTATGTGTACCAAATGATCTTGAACTAAAAAGAGAGATAATGGAAGAAGCACATGGTGCAACATATTTTCTCCACCTAGGAAGCACTAAAATGCATTAGGATTTGAAAGAATAGTATTGGTGGAGTAACATGAAGAGGGAGATGACATAATTTGTATCCAAATGTTTGACATGTTAGTTGGTGAACACTGAACATCAAAAGCCAACAGGATTATTACAATATTTGGAGATTCCAGAACAAAAATGGTGACATATTTCCATGGATTTTGTGAGTGGATTGCCAAGGACGAATAAAGAATTCAATTCTATATGGGTCATATATAGTGGACCGATTGACCAAGTCCACCCATTTCATGTCTATGTGAATGTTTATATGTGTTCATAGAGACCTCCATAGGTATACCATTTGATTAACACATTATATGTTTTGACTTTGGTATCTTTTCTTTTTACCACCTACTTTTTTAACTAAACACTTTTTTGGACACTTTAACCACAAAATTGTTATTTCGGTATTGTTATTTCAGTATTCTATATATGTGCACAACACTATAAAATATGAAAATACTTGAATCAAATAAACGAAAATACTTGACTCGAATGATCAAACCTTCACTTACCTAGATCAAGGCTAGTGTTTAACACTATGTCCTTAAGACATTCGTCCCTCGCACCAGTGCTAATGGTCAATTCGGACGTTTGCCTCTCAGGATACAATGATCTTCCACACACAGAAACAGCACTACAATCTGTGTGTTTGGCGAACCAACTTTTGTTGTACCTCTCTCTTACACTAACATTGACACAAATGCATTACGACACTACTTGCTTGACCAAAAATTGAATGAACGAAATGAATGAGGGACCTCTTAGTTATATATTTTTCGTGTCTGTTCGGAACATGTGTAGGGACACAACCTTTGATACCGAATAGTCATAAATGACCAATAGTTGCAATCTAGTAGCCACTTACACATCCGTACGGAACAAACATGTGTTAAAAGGGAATGATTTAAGAAAAACATACATGTCCGTATAGAATAGACATGTGTCAATAGGTGTGATTTAATAGCCACATGTGTGTTTATTCAACCCAACAGTTTCCAAGGACATAGTTGTAAAACCGTAACCCCCACAAGGGCAAAACTATAAAATCTGTTCAAAGGGACATATCCCCACAGGTGTAACCGATTTTGGGAGAAAGCAAAATATATATATATATATATATATATATATATTAATAAAAATTATATTTATTTATTTTTCTTATTGACCCAACCTGGCCCGATTCGGTTCAGCAAGCATGTGTGTGGAGACAATTTCTCATTCACCCATTGACGGTTTTGAGCATCCAACATATAGAGTTGTTTTCCTCATTGACGTGAACACAAACCCATGTAGACCCACATCTAATGACAAGTAGATCCCACTTTTTTTTGGGCTCAAACATAGCCACTTGATCAGATTTTGCACAGAAATCTGGGTGTTTTCAAAATCGTTTCCAACAAACACAACATGTGTCATCTTATAATTTACCATAGACATTATAGAGACTTTTTCATCACTGAACATTTGCTGGGAATAAAGATAACATAGACCTATAAAAATGGGAAGGCAAAATATATGCTTATAGGACTAGAAAAACAGATAATAAGAAGAAATGCCAAAACAACAATGGCTAAACCAATGAAACATATTATTTACTCATAAACCACAAAGTTAATTGCTACGAAACATATTAGTTTGAATTTTTTTGATTGCTAGGATTGCCTGATCATTGCAATCCCCACTCAAATTTTATTAAACTACTCAATTTATGGTAATTGTGCTTGCCACTCCAAAAAAAACTCTCCTTTACCAGTTCATTCATTAAAATAATATAAGCCTTCCCGTTTTACATCCCACCAGCACTTCTCATGGCACCTATTGTAATCTATCTTAGCCACGAAGACATCAAAATGTCCAGATCCATATTTCCAATCCATGTCGCAGAAGAAAAAGCATAGCTCCCCATATGTTAAGTCTTGAAAAACTATTCAAAGTCGATTTCATTTCAAGGAGATGCCAGCTTGCTCGGTTGGTAAAGTTTGTGGGTATCATAACAGTGACTTTAGTTCAAGACCCATCTTTCACCTATAATTACCTATAAACAAAAAAACAAAAAAGCATTCAAAATTTGTGAATTCCGGCATATGACAGATGCCTAGATCTTTTCTTTTCTTTTTCTTAATGGATGCCTAGAAAATCGTTTTTGGATTGGCAATTAATAGTCAAGTTCAACCTTGTATCCAAGTTGTTTGCGATGAGTACATGCCTCCTGCCAAGAACAAGAGAAGCTTCACACAAGCACAGAGCCAGTACCAAGACATGCATGAGAACATATCTGTTGAAAGGACTCATGTTTTCCATCATATGTTTTTTTGAATGATTTTGTTCATGTTTTTTCTTCCTTGTTTTATAGTCAAATGATTGACAAAATGGAGGTTGTTAGTAAGAATGTCATTACTATAGTACTACATGGTATAAATAATAATTACATTCATATCTCTTAAATTTATAACAGAATATATAGTAAATAGTCCAGTCCTATTACTACCATATATACCAAGTATATATTTCGCATGCTTTTCAATCTAAATTGTGCAATCAGTACGAGATCTCGTAAATCAAAAATCATGTTGATCCATCCTATCAATGACCTTTTTTTTTGGCCCCACTTGTCACTTGAGACTAAAAACATCAGCTAGTTTGTATTTGGCAAATGGCTCCCATGCTTTTCGATCTAATAGTACATTAAAACAAAAATAATTTAAAAAAAAAAAACTAAATAATGCATAATCTAGAAAGTAAGCCTCTCTAAGTATTTTTCATTAAATCAGCTTACGCACTCTGTTGGGATGATGTATAGAATTCAACCCGAGATGTACATGTAACTTGGATAACGATCCGGAGAAAAACCGGATATGCCCCGTTTACGGTTTTGTTGACCCATATTCTCAACCTGATTGGGATGGACCTGCATAGGAAATAGGGTTTTGGGGGTATATATTGTGGGTTTCTTCTCTTTTGGGATAAGAGGAAGATCCGCATTTTCATTGTAATCTCTATTTTCGTTCATAGTGAAATCTCTTTCACTATTCTTCACCATGGACGTAGGCTTCAAGCCGAACCATGTAAATCGTCTCTATGCTTTGTATGGTTGTTGTTTTCACTATTTTATTTCTTCTACTTTGTTGCATACAACTCCAAATATGAGGATTCCGCGTAGCACGCTCTTTAAAGTAAATCTTAATTTCTGAATTCAATCCTTCTTCCAATAGAATGTCATATGGATCGGATGTATTGACGTAGCTCTGCTCTGATATCACACTAGGAGGATTCAAGTTCAGACCAATTAAAGTTAACATAGTAACAATGATGGAGCAGTTGTTGAAGACGCAACCTGGGTGCATTACTAGTCATTAATGGAGCATTTTCCTAAAGTAAACCTTGAGGAAATGGGTGTTGATGGGGGAGTTGATACATGTCTATCCACGTCATGAAATATACTTACATAGAATCTTTGTGTAATTCTACGTGTTATGTTTAAAATTGCTTAGTAGTTGTGGTAGAAGAGAATTTTTAGTAGTTACCTCCATAGTTTTGAAAACCGGATCAGCCATCTAACCAATAAGGTGGATAGTTCAGGTCCAACAGGATTTGACCATTGGTTTACATGATCTAACCATGGTTTGCTCAATTACAAGTAAATGTAATAAAATTCCAAAAATATAAAATAATTCATAATGCATTAGAAGGTTTATGACCGAGTTTTTAACTTTTAGACATACCAAAAAATGTAATAAAATACCAAAAAATAAAACAATTCGTGGAAAGTGGGATTAGATATTAGAAAGGCACATTTCCATTTTTTTTTCTTCTTAATTTGTTAAAGGGAGCTTATATTCGCACCACATGTTTTTGTAAGCACACCTTCCCTTTTTTTGTTCCTTTTATACCTCTCCCCAATCCCCTCTCCTACTTAAAATACCCCTCCTTCTATCCCACACCCCACCCCTCTGGCAGCAACCCACCTCCTCCTGCAACGGCCC
>JAOXJP010199745.1:0-12094 GCA_025762735.1 Platanus orientalis
AAAACGTAGATTATAATAGTTTTCAGCACCTACTTTCCCTTTTTCTTCATTACTTGACTATTCAGCTGGCTTAGTCCTCAAGCTTGACTCAATTAATTGCTTCAATTCTTCTAAATTTAGCTCCAAAGCCATGTTACCAATCTTCTAGCAAATTTCGGCCAAGAAAATCTTTATTTTAGGCTCTTTTGCTTGAATTATTCATTTCCTGTTCAAATTAAACAAAGTGAAGAAAATTAAGATAGGAACTAGTAAAGCAAAGAGAAACAAGAAAAAAGTAAAGACTAAAGGATATGAAAATGTTGATAAAATATAAGCATATCATAGTTGAAGTAGTTATTTTCTTGATCCAGTCACTCATGATGAGGACCAGCTTTTGGAATCCCTCATCGTAGATTGTGAGAGTTCTAATATCCTATGATTTCCTTAATCATTGACACCTTAGCCATTCTATTGACTAGACTTTCTTTCTTCTAATTGATTGACACTTGTCCTTACCACTTTCGGGTGGTAACAATGCCCCCACATTTCCTTAATTACGTTTTTGAAAAATGTTGTCTTATGACCGTTTTCTCTTCTTTTTTCCTCTTCGGATATTATCATCTTTTGCCTTCCATATCTGAGCTACGATGACTCCCCTTTCCAAACCTTTTAGGCCTTTTTCTTATCTCAACCTTGAGATTCCTAACTTTGATAGATCTTCTCTTGATTATGATCCTTATACCTGTGCTTAAGTTGATCCCTGCTGCCTAAATCCCTATTTCGAAGTCGTTCTCCCTCCATCTTTATCTTCCATTTATCCTTTATTTCCAAACGAAAACCTTTTAATTCATGCTCATTTCCTAAAATGGAGTAAATGGTTGGAAGGGAATCATATCAAGTCTTGGCCTCGGTCTTCAGAAGATTGGGTTCTTTGGTTAAACCGAGTTGAGAAAGCTTTTGGCCATCAATAGACTAAACAAGGTATCTTCAAATGCATCCAACTTTCTTGAAACAATGCCTAAATGGATAGACTGCTACTTGAAGCAGCTATTTGCTTTTAGAGTTATTTGAATAATATGTTCATTTTTGGTTGTGCACCAATGTCCCCTATTATTTTGGACATTACCTCGCTAACCTTGCTTCCTGTTTCTGAAGAAGAAGTTAGTGCCCATCTTTGCCCTAATGAAAAAGATGTCCCTTTTGACTCCCAGCACACATCAATCTATAGGCACCTTCCTTCGAGCAAAGGCTTAAAATTCTAGACCTGTTACACCTCAGGAACATTGTTCCTTTCTTCTAGCTTGGCTTTGTAGGTTCCTTCTCTGTGTTCCTTCATATCAGGTTTCTAAGGAATACATGAATATAGTCATAGCTCAAGCCAATTACTGGCAATTGTGTTAAGTATTTTGTATTGTTAATGTCCATTCCAAAACAAGTATGTACACATAGTTTGGTCATGTAGTAGGACTTTGAATGTACTTTGTATACTTATGTAAGTCTAAGTCTAAAGTATGGTAAAGCTTTAAGAATATAGACTTAAAAGCCAGGATGACCACAAGTCAAATAGACTCAAACATATGTTGAAGAATGAAAAATCTCAAGAGCAAACTACCTCAAGAAAGCTAACTATTGAAATTTAAAGGTGAAATTGTAAAATGTTGGTAAGTGGTAATGTGGTGTTTGAGTATAGACCTAACCTTAGGTGGCCTTAGAATGACTTAAAAATGGGTCACTTAAACCTATAAAAGGTTTTATAAAGATTAGACCAATGATGGACCAAATTGGCAAAAATTAAGTAAAATAAATGTGCTGAAAAGGAAAAATGGCTCAATTTAAAATGGTCTTAACTTTTGATCCATACGTCTGCTCGGGGCCCATAAGTATTCAAAATGAGAGGTTCAATGAGGTTTTTCTGAAAATGGAAATATCTCTTACTCAAGATATTTATAACATCTAGTTTTTTTTACCATTTTAATAGATCTGTTAGAGGATCTCCCTTGAGTTAGTTTTCAAATATATAAATAGGTGAATAAGCCCCTTTGGTTTGTACAATACCTATGAATGATTTTGTAGTTATATCATTGTGAATTCAAGTTAAAAGAGTGAGAAAAAGAGCCTATGATGTAAATCTACTTGGCATATGATCTTGAAAGCCTTTTCAATAGTTATATTTTTTAAAGATCTTGAGAGAGCTTCCTAAAGTTCTTAGTTACATTTTCTAGAATAAAAAAAATTGTGTTTTTAGAAGTTAAATCAGCCTACACAAGAGGCAATCCGAAGCAAGAATAATTCTTTTTCAACAACGTGTTCATAGTTGTCGCTAAAGCCATCGTAGGTGGATTCTCACCACACTTGCCGAAGTCAAGTAAAGCATAATCCATTGAAGTCACTAGACAGAGCATGTCCACCGGAGTCATTGGGAGCACACTTACAAGAGAGTGGATTCTCTAAAACTTGTAAGTAAATCTTTAGGTTTATTAATTTTCTTATAATAGTTTAGGATAATTATTATTAAAAATTAAATAGGCTTCGAGGAACCGATTGGATAGTGGACGTAGGCCTGGAGTGCCGAACCACTTTAAGTCTCTGTGTTCTTTGTGGTGTGTGCTTATTGTCTACTCTTATTTATTTGATTTACTTGGTTATATTCTATTTCATTTTAAAGATAAATTTAAGTAAATCAAAAGTGGGTTGAATAAGTTAATTTTTTTTTATAGAAAGTATAAAGATCCTATTCACCCCCTCTAGGATTCTTGGATCACATTTTAGGAATTTCAAATTGGCCCTTGCTCTCTTCATGCTTTCTCATCTCTATGGAGGGATGTACGAACTTAACCAACAACAACTAGCATTAGTCGAAGGTCCTCTTTAGCTTCTTCAATTATGGTTTTTTGATTATTGTCCTAATTTGAAGTGTTGTTCCCCATCTTCTTCTTTTTTAAATCCTAGCACCTCCTATAGTTAGAGATGGGTTACAACTTCTTACATCCCAAATTCTGTTTTTACCTTTCCTTCTTTTGCAAACTCTTTGTCCACCATGAGGATGAATTGTTCTTTCCTTTTGGCTTTTGCCGATATGGTCCTTCTTGGTGTATCCATCCTCTAAGTTTTCATGGGATAAACTTAATCGGACTTCAATGAAAGATTTGGGGAAATTACTTGATACCATGGACTTTCACTTTGGAGGGTCTTTGAATTATATGAATTTAAAGCCAGGATTGAGGTCTATGTTCCTCAATAATTTGCCCACCAATTTAGGGTATTGTCAAGGCCTTTCAAGGCCATCTCTTCTTTATACTAGCAACCCTTCTCCTATTAACAAAATTATCTTTAAGGACCCTTCCTTGGCAGATAATGTCTTTGCCATTTTCAACTCATTGCTCGATGCTTTTATCATCCCAACTCCTCCTAGTCATGCTTTTGCTACTCCTACTTTCAATAGGTGGTGGGGAGAAATCATTCAGTCTTCTTTCACTTTCAGCGTACACCAATTGACAGATCTCTTTCCTTCTCTAGAATTATTCAATGACTATCGTCATTTAGCTCCTTGATGGCGAGCAAATAACTCTCATCCATGAGTACCCTTAGGTGTTGAAACAGGTTAGTAAAGCTATGGTGCTATTGAAGAATTCTTCCTAGTTTCCCTCATAAGACCTAAGGAGATGAGCAAGAGAAAGATATCTACCTCTTCAACCAACCCTGTCACCAGGGCTTAGCTAAACCCAACATCTTCTATTTCTCCAGCAAGACATTCCCTTACATCAGGTTGAAATGTTGCCTCTCATTCCAATTTCTTTTCTCAACAAGTGCTCATTTCAAACTAGCCGAACTTCCTTTGTGATTTTTACTACTGTCAATCTTGACAAAGGAAAACTTGTAGATGATGATGAGCCTATTGTAAGTTTGTTTCAAGGACAAGCTTGTCCAACATGGCTTAGGCTTGCCAAACTTAGTCCAAGAGAGGTTAGTTTTTTTTCCTCTCTTAGTGTGTGGGCTTCCCCTTACTTTGATTTCTTTGTTTTTCTCCGATGAAGGTAGTATACCTGGTCCCCTCGAATGTCCCATAATTGGCTCCTCGAACAATTCCTTAATGTAACCTATGTTTCACCATAGGGTGGTCATTTCCTTAGATGAAGTTAGGTTATCCTTTCCTTTCATGGATGCCTTTTATAATTCCTTCTAAACTTCACCCTTTTTTTGTTCATTCAAACCGCCATAGCAATCATAGCTTAGCCCATTCTGTTGCCCTCTTTAGAGACTTCAGTTCCCTATCCATTAGTTTCTCATATCCCAACACTTTTTAATATCTAGGATTTCTTGGACACCCTACTTGCTTTGTTAGAGATTCCTTTAGGACCTAGTAACCCTCCTCTACTCATAATGACCAATTGGAGATCATTAGAGGCCAATTAGCTTTCCTGTTCACCTAAGGGGTAGATGGAGTGACTCAAACCACTATACAAACTGCTCTTCAGTAGATCATTCTCTTTCTTTGCTCATCAGCTACTTCGTGTAACCCCTACAATGCTTTTATTGATTTTCTTTCATCATTTACTAGAGATTTTTCGGACAAACTAGTTGCTTCCTAATTTGATAAGTTCGTTGCTAAGAAAACCACTGTTGAATAAAAAATTCTCCACCAAGGTTTAGAGACTGCCCATGCTGAGCATTGTTCTAGCAAATAATCACTCCTCTTGTAGGTCACCATAGCTCCCTTAACTGTGACCATATTTTAGCTTAACAATCAAATATCTGAGTTGGTTGCATGTCGTGATCTCAAAATAGCCAAGTTTTTAAGCTTAATCAACACCTTGATTTGCTCACTGCCACAAACCACTGAGGATTATCAATAGTTATAAGATAAACTTCCTACCATTCCTTCAGCCAAACAGCTCCTCCAAAAGGCTACTAACCATTTTACAGAGGCAGCTCACAAATGGGGTTCCATGAAGCAACAATTCATGTTAGATGTTTTGCCTCATTGTTAAGCTGGCTTAGGCTTGACTTTGATCACTGTTTTGACCATGTAACATTTGCATTCTGAATTTTAATGGATCAAAACTTTTTTTATGTACATGTTACTTTGTGGTCTTTTTTCATTTTGGTTCACATGTTACCACGCACTTAGCGATTGCTAGCTAATCATGACCTTTTCATCTTTGCAATTCTTTGATCTTTCCATTAGAAAAATTGGCCTTTTGTTATGATCTTTGGCCACCATTCATATTTAGGAAATTGTGACTCATTTTGTTTGCTCTCATTTTCTCCAATCATTGCTACCCATGTGGCTGTTGATTTTCCCATTAGGTGGGTATCCCTATTCCACCCCTGGATTCATATAGGTGGTTATTTGGGAGCATTTCTTTTTTCTATTTAAATGTTGGGTCCCTCTTCCACCCCCGCATCTGTATTTTCATGTGTCACCTTTACTCTTCTCCCTTTCTCCATTTTTTTTTCTTTGGAGTTTCCATGGCAGGTGAAGAAAATTCTATTCCTATTACACCTCGCCATTATTTCTCCCTAGAGTTTTTTTGAGATCGAGTTCCCAATTACCTATGACATCATTCATGAGGCCCACAATTTTTGATGTCTTAATCCTATATTTCTTCGAGTTTTCCCACCGTCTACAGAGGATTATTATCCCCATTATGTCCTTGGTGAGCTTTCCTTAAGGACTGATAACCTCAATTGGGAGGACTGGTTCAACAACAATACCTATTTCCAGTTTTGGCCTAGACCCAAAGACAACTGGTCCTCCTAGATTAACTAATTGAACTTGCTTTTAGAGACTAACGGCAGAAACATGACATTTATGACTGCATCAAGCTCACCCATACTCTTTGAAATTCCAGTTCCAAGTAATCCTAGAGGGGGGGTGAATTAGATTTCTAAACTTACTGTAGATTCTTTATTTATTAATCCCACTTTTAGATTTAATTAGACTTATCTTTTAGCATGCAGAAGAATAACACATAAGTAAATCTAATATCTATGAATTTATCATTGATCACTATTCTCCATCATGCACTATAGTGTTACCTATAATAGAGCGCGATGCGGGATGATAAATTCCCTAAGGTTTCTTGATTGATTCTTTTACTTTAACCTTAGATATCTTCGATTAATATGTTGAGAAAATAACATAAACATGAAAACACAAGATAACTAAGATGCAAACAACATAAAGGAATAGAGATTTATAGTGGTTCGACACTCTGGCCGTCTACTATTGAATGGCTCTCTCGTAGAGCCTGATTGATTTTTTATTAATATTCTAACACTATTACAAAAATAAATAAATGAACTTACTCAACTTCCTCTAGTGGCTTCGGTGAAGGAAGGTACTACACCCGGTGTCTCCGATGAGTGCTCTAGTCTAATGTCTCTGTTGGACTTTTTCTTCAGATACTACACCTTATGTCTCTGACAAGTGCTCTAGTCCAACATCTCCGGTGGACTTTTTCTTCTGGGGTCTCCTTCAGAAGATTGATTATAGTAAAATAGATTGAGTGAAGTGCTTGGCCTCTTGATAGGCTAATATGACTATTTGGTTAATCTATGAGAGCTTCTTAAACAAGAATATGCGTAGAAGCAAGATTGCTGTCAATTATAATCAAGACAAGAGTCTATTTCTCTCCAAAATGATTTGGTAATATGGATTTACCAGTATGAGCACATCTAAGTTGTGTGGCTATCTCTCACATATAGATATGGCAATATTAAAGCTTAGAGTGAGCTTTTTAAAGCTTAAATCATCCCCAAGATAGCCTTAATCCCTTCAATACT
Organism: Platanus orientalis; assembly: GCA_025762735.1. Classification (NCBI taxonomy): domain Eukaryota; kingdom Viridiplantae; phylum Streptophyta; class Magnoliopsida; order Proteales; family Platanaceae; genus Platanus; species Platanus orientalis. The sequence continues at coordinate 6,766 of JAOXJP010199745.1, forward strand.
TTTCTCCATTGATTCTCTATCATTCATATATCCTTAATGGGGTTTAGACCCTATATTTATAGAGGGAAAACCAATGTTTTTCCAGCCCCAATGACTCTATTACAATTGTACAAAGACTAGCCATTTGTCTCATTCGAATATAATAATTTTTCATTTCTAGGATATTCAAGCACTTAGATTACCTATTTTAGCGCTCGAACTAGTTCATTCGAGTGGTCGAGGGAAAACAAATTTCTAGTGGATTTCCCTGAGCAGACTTGAGCCCTTAGGTGAGTCCAATTTCTACTGGCAATGTCATGCTTTTGGAGTCGTTCCAACAAAACTTTTTGTTTGGTTGTGAACAAATAGAGCCCACCCTTTTGGACATATCTACCCTCACTTCTTTGCCCTGCGATGGAGAGGAGGCTTCTGTAGACTTTAAACATTTGCTTCCATCCTATGATTCTTCTTCGGAGTCATTTTCCTATGACCACTTTCATTTTGGTTGAAAAACATTCCATTGAAGAGATTTCCTTTCAAGAACATGTTGTCTTCTTATATTTATGGCTAGTTCATTTTGTCATGTGCAGTTCTTGCTAGCAAATGACTAAGAAGCATGCTCGGCTTGCATTTACCTTGGTCATCGGTATTCATTTGCTTTGACTCCATTTACATTCGCTATTTGTACAAAGACATTTATGACTTATTATTTAAGAAACTCAGGTGCATTGGAGGTCCTTTCTGGTTGCTTAGCTTTTGGTTTTGTGAATACTTTTTGGACATGTAGTGTTGCTTTTTTGATGACCCCTCCCTTCTTGCTATGTTTGGGCCATTGGCTTCAGATGGATAGGTGCTCAACTCACTAGTAACTCTCTTGAGTATTACTTGAGGTACTTTACACACCTCTTTGTTGATCCTCCAAATTCTTTGCTTTACTCGTTTTACAAAATATTTAATTTGACTTGTATCTTATTGAGAATCAATGAAAAATCTCCCTTTACCATTATTTATTTCCTCATGATCTCCCTCACAGTTTCACTTTGGAAGGGCGTGGGGCCAATGTGGGGTTTAAATTTTATGCCCCTTACCAATTTCCTCATCAATTCGGGTTCGGCCAGTCTCTGCCTGTTCCACCCTTTGTTTTCCACAGGAATGTCCCTTCACATGGGCATCTCTTAATTCCTAACTTTATTTATGCTATTTCTTGGCAATTTTGAGCTTTTGTTGCCTAGAATTTGATCATTACTCTACCAGACCTAGCTAAGCTACTTCCTAGCTATGAGGCTTGGTGGTCTAGATTTTTTGATTCTTGTATTTGACCATTGGCTCTAGTAATGGTCCATAGATTGGTTTGGCCAGCTCATGGGTCAGCTCTAGTCTCTCCCTTGGTGCTTTCCGATGATAAAGTTACTTTAACCCAATGAGATATTTAGAAAACATTCTTTGACCCTTTCCCTCCCTTCTGCTAATGGCCATGTGCAGAGCTTTGCCTGCCTATAGGATTTTTTTAGCTTTGAAAATGCCCAGAGAACTGGTCTATATTTTCCTCTCGGTAGTCCTTCACTAAGGCAGCCTCACCAGCCTTTGACTACCACTGAACTATCCTCTGACTTAGTGGCTCCGACTTTCATAGATATTGGAGATGTTTTTGACCCTATGCATATGGACACTATGCACAACCCACCTCTTTGCTGAAGATGTTTTGCCTGTTGCTTTCCTTAAAGAGGTACTATTTAAGCTTGTTCCACCTTCGTCGGTTCTTTCTGTTGATGTCAAGCCTTTCACCATGCCTCTTGGGCATCTTCCTTCTTCACCTTCCCTTGTTAAACCTTCACTTTCAGAAGGTACTAGCCAGTCTAGCCAAAGCCACCTTGCTGCAAGGCCTAATGTTTGTCCCTTTAATGATACTTCTCAAAGGAAGGTAAATGGCTAACAATGGACACCCGTCCTCATTCCTTTGAAGATTTGAAAGCCATCCTTAACGCATACCAGCCTCCAGTCCCCCCCACAGAAGAGGACCCTTATCTATTAGGTGAAGAAACTTTCAATCAAAGAATGGCCAAAATTAGGGGTAAGATTGACTCCTTCTTTGCCTAAGACTTCGACATTGTGATAAAGCAGTTAGCTTAGGTGTAACTAGTTGTGCAACACCCTGTAATGCTCATGAAGGGAAAAACTGTAAATAACCATGTGTAAGATTAGAAATGTCATTTTACATTTTTAAGAAGTCAATTGTGGTGTTTAGGACCTAATATAATGAATTAGAAGTGAGGAAAACAAAGGTAAGTCATGAATTTGTCAAATCCTAAAGTTGTCCCAAGTGCGTATTTGGGGTCACTTTATAGGTACACCTATACCAATCCTGAGAAAATTAGAGTTCAAACCATATGCCATTGGAAAGCTCTATGAGTCTACTTTCCAATGCTTTAAACAGTGAGTGAAACATAGTTTTCTAGAGAATGTTATGACCGTTTAAGTTAGATATGTTTGAACTACCAAAATCTAAGAATTTTGGGGGCTCAAGCTTCCCTTGAAAAAAAATGGTCCTAGGTGTATTTCAGCTTAAGGGCTAAAAAAATGTGTAGAATCAATGTAAGGATTCATACTTGCATGAGATTGGCTTGTTTTCTTTAGAGAATATTATGGGATGACCCTAAACCCCATATTTACTCCTTTTATGGGTTTTTTTTTACATAAATAAAAGAATAGAGAAGGAAAGAGAGTTTGAAAAACTTAGGAGAATGGAGAGGAATCTTATTCTCCAAGGAGTAAGGTAAGCTTCAAATCTTAGATCTACCTTATTTTAGAGTTGTTCTTTAGTTTTCTACCATAAATTATCTTTGATTCTTGGACTATGACCATGGATTTGTGGTATCATTTTAGGGAAATGTGTGAACACCAAAGGAAAGAAGGTTCTTCTTCAAGATCTTCTTGGTAAATAGAAGGAGGAGCTTTTTGTAAGTAGTTACACAAAGCTTAATTTATTTTTATTTTTTGTTTTTAGGCTCCTAGAAGTCTTGTAATAGTAAAATCTAGAGTTTGTGAATGTTTTCTCATATGTTTGTGAAACCCTTCATTAGGATCTTAGAAACCCTATCTCTTATGGTGATTTGTGATGCCTTATTGTCAATTTTTGTTAGGATCTTAAAAATCCTTAATTTATACTATGAAAAAAGTGGATTTGCATGATATTTAAATGTATTTCCTTGAAATAATGAATCTCATGTATTGTGGATGCTTGTAAATTAAAATTTTATAACTTTATAGGTTCCATAAAGAATAATGATGGATGATTTTCTTGATTTGCAATGAGTAGTATGATTATTTGAGTTGATGATGAACAACTCTTAAAAATGTTGGTTGAAGATGGTGTTGGAAGATAACTATGAAGTATTCTGATCTCCATGTAACGATACTAGCATATTGATGTGTATAAATTGCTTAGAAAACTCTATGGAATGATGATTCAAGTAAGATATGCTTAGAGATACTGAATGATTATATTACATATATGATTGAATTGTTATCAAGACCTGTAACACCCCGCATTTCACTTAAAGGGGAAAACTGTAATTTTACTCTTATAGGAGTAAAATTATCATTCAAATGTTTTAGACAGACCATAGAGTGGTTTAGAGACCCTTTGCACCAATTTAAAAATGCAGGGACGCTTTGGCAATACAAATGTGTGGACATTGTGGAAAGACTGGGTGGTTTGCCCGCCTTACTTTCGGGAACCGTACCTGGTCAGTTTAAGTCGGCCTTTGGGCTTAGGTTTTGGAGTCACCACCAACTTCAGTTTTTAGAGATGAGGTTGAACGCTTGCTTCTTTTCCAGGGGAAAGGAGGATTATGGGCTTTTGGGGCCTGGGCTAGGCACTTGGGCCTATAGTTGACTCTTAGATTGGTCTGGTTTCCAGGGATCTAGGTAAGCTATTTGGTTGCAATTGAGAAGGTTTCAGACACCTTAATTACCCACCTTTTTAGGGTGGCTCCTCTGACCTAGCAATTTTCAAATGCTAGTAAGCAAAAGTGAATAGACAATGTTCTTTGGATTTTTATTGGTCTAGATCACCCCCATGGTGTGATCATTGCAATTACACTTGAGACATAGTCTCCAGCTACCTATATACCTGATCTTGTATGGTTCGGTGTTTCTAGGGTTTTATCGGGATCAAACTACATGTAATTCTAGAGGTTGGTTATGTGTGTAAATCTCGATAGCTAAGTACGTCTGACTGTGAGAGTGATTTAGGATAGATTTATTTTAAGGAGTTCGTATACTTTCAGATTACAACTTGTTGCTGAAATACGTTAGTGAAAAGGGGTCAAGACTATGTTATACCAATGTGAGTATTTTAGGGACCTAATTGGGCTATGGCTAAGTCCCAAGGTCTTTGGGTTGTGAACCAATACGACATAACCAGGGTAAGGTGAAGATTGTAGAAAGTCAGGAAGGATTGAAAGGTAGTGATTGGGTTGGGTTACACAGTTGAATCGCATTGATGTAGTAGCCACGACACCAACGTTGTCTCTCAAGTAAAACTTAGGTATTAGAAGCTTAAATGCTTGGTACTGGGCCTAGTCTATGTACAAAGATTAGGCAAGGATTCTAAAGGTTGGAACATCAATTTTCTGTGGTTCTGAACACGTGGGACTTCATTCCTACCTTCTGATTTATTAAAAGGGGTAAATTTGAAATTTCTTAGTCAATACGCCTAATCTTCATATGTACACCTAATCTTTAAGTACGCCTAATCTTTCAGTGTTGTGATTTCAGGTGTACTGTCCCAAATGGACCCCACTCGGTGGTTTTAATAAAATCAGGAGTCTAGAAGCCTTTTCTTAAGTGTTTCTAAAGGTCTGTGGGTCTTTTCTTATCATGGAGCACACAAGACAAAAAGATAGGGTTTTCAGGTTAATACGCCTGATCTCAAGTTGTACGCTTGAACTTTATATATGCCTAATTTTTAACAGTATTAAGATTCAGGTATATGTTGGACAGTCCACACTCAAATGGACATATTTCTCTTCCACAAAACTCGGAATCGAGTGTGGTTCATTTCTTTGGAAAGTTGATAGAGAGATATTTCTAACAAGGTATAATGAGCAGGAGTTATGTACTATTTGTATGCCTGAAATAGTGATGCAGGGGCACGGCGTAGGTGATGAATCTTACCAACAAATTGGGACAATCTTCCACGAACCTATTGAATTTCAAAGCTGGAAATACCAGGAATAGGGACTTGTTGATTTTCCTTAAAGGAAAACACTAAGAATTAAATAGAGAATAAATCTCAATGAATAAATAACTCAAATCAATCAACTCTCTTCATTACATTGAGCTTATT
>JAOXJP010199756.1:0-12094 GCA_025762735.1 Platanus orientalis
ATATGCAGGTCGTCTATATATATATATATATATATATATATATGATTTTGAATCATCTCTCATATGAATGCATATGGGTCAAAGGATGGTATTATGATAAATACAAAGTAAATTAACAGTTATTATAATACATAATATCACATCTTAAACAGAGACTGGTGTGGTATCTGTCCAGTCAGACTGGAGATGATGTGAATATAATACGTACAGTTCACTAACAGTTATTAATCTATAATTGAGAAAGAAGGTAGAATGGTGAGTAATCCACGTGTTTGTGTTAGCTTCATTTTATGCTTTCTTCAGTGGCGAAGTTAACCACCCGCCATTGGTTGGATCGTCAATTATTTTATAGGATACGGCGAAAACGACGCGAAAAGTCGGCCATCGCTGACTTCCCTCTCAGGATCCCTTAATTGCATTCCACCAAAGAGCTCTCTCAGGTTTTCTTCTTCTTCTTCTTCTTCTTCTTCAAAGTTGCCTATTAAGGTGCGTATTGTTTTTGAGCTCCTTTCGATCACTTTTCCTATGTTGTTTTTGCATGTGTATGTCCATATTCACTTGTTATTTCAAGGGTTACACCCCATATCTGGGTTCTTTTTCGCTTTTGGTGTTCACTAGTTTTCAAATTTGATAACTGTAAATGGGGCACCCTGTCTTTGTGATAATATGAAATACGCCTGCCTTGATCCAATATATTGTTAGATCTTTTGTTTGATTGCAGTTTGCGTTCATGCATTCAAAATTATTAGAGATTAAAGGAGTATTGGATGGATCTGGTCATCTTTATTTGTATTGTTATTAGAATCAACCTCGATGTTATTTGATAGTGATTAACTATCAGCTATTTGGTTGCACATTATTTTCGATGGGCATTGGATGTACCCAGATTCTATTCGTCTATGAAGAAGCAATTTAGTCTTAGCCTTAAAATTAGAGGATCAGAGTGAAGGGTTTTCATCAAAACGAGTAAAGCAGACCTATGTTCTCTTCTCCCCCTCCCCCGGCCCTGATATACATATATCATTCTCATTCTCTCTGCAAGACTTTTAAAAACTTTGATCTGCTACTAGTTAATGGTCCCATAAATTTGTAACCAAGTTCAGGTTGAGAAGCAAATCCTTCCCATCTATGTGTAAACTGAATAACAACCACCACAAAGAAAGTGTATGCACACCAAGCCAAGCCACAACAACATAAGGAAATCCAAATATATGGAGCAAGGCTCATGATGAGTGGAAAACAATCTGGCCAAAAGTCGACCCTTCCTCCATGCTCTTGTGCACCAAAGAAAATCCCCAAAGAAACCCTTGTTTTTCCCCTTTCTTTTCAAGTCTTCACTTGAGAACCCTAAAATCCATACGCCTCTCTCTCACTCTACCCTTCTCTAAAGAGGAAGCCCTAGAGGGGCACATGACTAAGAAAGAAAACTCTCTTGTTTCTCCACACATTACAGCACAAATAACAGTTAAGCCCTTCTGCCTAGATCAAACAGGAGAAATATACAAGCTTAAATCATTGAAAAGTTTCCATGGTTTGTGTGTTTAGTTATAATTGGAAGTTCAATGCACATCTTGCCATTGGCCAAAGTTACTGTGTGTGATCATGGCAGTGAACCAGGGTCTCTTCTCTCTATGAGAAGGAAGACAATAGATATTCAAAGAGGATAAATTATTCGGTGTGATTGTGACTATGCACTCCATTCCTTAACATCATCAAGTCTCTAACTGACAGAGCTCTATAGAATGTTGCTCCCTAAGTCTCAGGTTGATTTTTCAAAGGTTAGAGATACTCAACGTAAGAAGATGCAGAAAGGTGGTACATCCAAGTTGTGGTTGGGCATGTAGCTCTGTAGAATCTGATAATTATCAATCTTAAATCATCAATATTTCATGCTGCATTGTGGTTTTCATTTTCGCTTGTCATTTGTCAACCATCTCTATTAACTTTTCAACCAGTCAGCTATAGATAGTGAAGATTCTTCCACTGGGATTATATTGGCTTCTTCAAGTCCCCTTTATCACTACTATTACATCTTTGATTAAATACTAGAACTTATTGCAAATACTTCAGTTAATGAATGATGAATCACTTACTCCATCTGCATCGTGTGTACCAGCCGCCATCTGTAATTACAAAAATTCCTTGACTCTATTGGTTGCTATCTTTCTTCCTTCTCGACACTTTTTTTTTATAAAAGGGCTTCTCTCTAACACTAAAAACGAAATGTACCTTATATTTGTTCTTTATCTTGTCAAAGAGATGACTGATGCAGCAAATGGAAATGAAGCTCAACCCCAACGTCCAGTTCCACGTCTAAATGAGAGAATACTCTCATCCTTGTCAAGGAGATCCGTAGCTGCACATCCTTGGCATGATCTTGAGATTGGTAACTACGTCATGATCATCTTTGATTATTTGGAAGTTGATATGCATACAACTAACATAAGGGAATTAATCGCCTATGTAAATCTCATATGCAGGTCCTGGAGCTCCTCAAGTTGTCAACTGTGTATGTATTCATTCAAATGATCTTTTGCAATTGTACCAGTATTTGTTTAAATGTAAATCACAGTTTCAAGTACTTAAATGTGATACTGTTAGAGTCAACAGAAATGGAATGTGAGACTTCGGTTTTAACAACCTCATTTTGTCACATTAAGTGTAAATCAAACCAAAGTTTCCCTGTTTTGAAACTTTAACAAGAGAAGGGCATTTTAACTTTAATTCTAATTCCTTCATAATCACCAATGTTGGTTCTCAAGCTTCTGCATGGATTTTAATTTCCTGATTCAGCCATACAAATATAAGTTTAATTGCCCCTTTTCTTATGTTGGAATGTTAGCCTGTCAAAATTTGGCTGGACTTTATGAACTTATTATAGATCTGGTACAGGTTGTTGAGATACCTAAAGGTAGTAAAGTCAAATATGAGCTCGACAAGAAGACAGGGCTGATTAAGGTGTGTGTATATACTGAATTCTTTCATTTACTTAATATAGAATGTTTACAACCTTTGTAGATTGCAAAGTATCGAATCCTCATTAATCTGTAGAAGATTTAATTTAGCTATAATCAAAATATACTTCATACAGAGGACATCTGGGCACTTCGTTTCAGCACTTTTGTGGCACTCACAGATCCCTTTTGTTCATTGTGATTGTCCTTACTGTTGAGATGGATTTCCAGGTTGACCGGGTCTTATATTCATCAGTGGTTTATCCTCACAACTATGGTTTTATCCCCCGCACATTATGTGAAGACAATGACCCAATGGATGTTTTAATCCTAATGCAGGTAACTAAAATTTAGTCATATGTCTATTTTATAAAGCATTAATATTATAACAATACAGTAATGCAATAGGCTGATTTGCTGCCCAATCCTTTTCTTCTTGTGGGTTCAAATGTTTTCCAAACCCAATGGAATCATGAACATCAAGTTTCAGTTCCACACTGAATTATATAATGATTTCGTTTTTCTTATGGTGGGCAAGGGAATTAGTACTTAGTAGGTTAGTGGGTGAAGTTTCAGTCTTATATGATTATGACAATGGTTAATGAAAAGAATTAGTAAATTCTTTCGCAAATTGATATTGTGAACAGGAACCAGTCATTCCTGGTTGTTTTCTCCGAGCCAAGGCCATTGGACTCATGCCCATGATTGATCAGGTGAGATTGACGTTTTGTAGTAGAATGAATCCCAGGCATTTCTTTCCTTCTATTTCGGGTATGTGATGACTTCTTGTGTCAAAATCAGGGAGAGAAAGATGATAAGATCATTGCAGTGTGTGCCGATGACCCAGAGTATCGCCACTATACTGACATCAAAGAGCTCCCCCCTCATCGCTTGGCTGAGATCCGGCGTTTTTTCGAAGACTGTATCCTTTTTTATCTTTGGCTTGTACTTCTACCAAAGTTGTGGTTACTTGAGGTTTGTTTGGTGTTTACACTACAAGGAGAAAAAAATATGAAAGGGAATGACATCTTGACAAATAATTCAGACAAGAAGAATGAGAACAAAGAGGTTGCAGTTAATGATTTTTTGCCTGCTGATACTGCTTGTGGAGCTATCCAGTACTCCATGTAAGTACTCCTTAAACAACCAAAAGGCTTCTTGGGACAAGTCTGAAATTCCCAAGAAATGGTTAAAAATAAATAAATAAATAAAACTTGAGATTCAACTCACTTAGATTCTGTTGAGTTGAATGGGTAACTCATCATCAAGTAAGATGAGTTGACTCACAAGGAAATACTGAACTAAACAAGGTCATCTATCAGATGGATGGTTTAGATTGGCTATGTTAGGCTTTGATGGCAGAAAATCCATTCAATAAAAGGATACAGAGGCTGTCATCTTTTGATTTTCTAAAACAAAATGAGTGAAACTAAAAATTTTAAACCAAGTGTGCCAACTGAGTTTCTAAGTCAAAACAAAGTTAAAGGGGCCAAACCTGGGGGTGCCCAGACCACAAATCCAACTACCCAAGTGGATTGGCTGATTTCTGAGTCAAGTTAGTGAGTTTTAAAACAGTGGTTTACACTCGAAGAACCCTTGGCAATGGATATCTTTAGCTTTCTCATTTGACATGCCTTAGTGAAAGCTAAAAGTCTTATTGGGTAGTTATATGATGTACTTAAGGACCAAGGACCATTAGATTCAGGAGTTGTATTCTTTGATGTGCTAGTCAAAACAGCAGCTGAGTCACATTGAGAGAGAGAGAGAGAGATCATCTTCTTTTATTGCTAATTTCTTTGGCATAAAAACAGACCGGGCATTTAATTGTTATTACAGTCTCCTTCTGATATAGTTACTTTTTGGTATGGTTGGTTGCAGGGATCTTTATGCTCAGTATATTATGGAGAGTTTGAGGCGATAGAGGGATAGGGAACATTCTATTTATCTGAATAATCCTTTGAAATTATTGAAGGTGATGGGAGAGATTGAGACTTCTATTATATATATATATATATTGATGTTTGTTTGGTTAAACAATTCTATGGGGAGGAGACGAGTCTATTCCTTTGGGCCGTTAGGATGCACAAATCGTCTTACTTTTTAAATCATTTTATTTGAAATGAGCCGATTTCAAGTGATCTCTTTTTAAATTGTTTCATTTAATTTTCAAGGCATGTTTGGTGCCCCATATAAATGATAGACTTATTTCAAATGAAATGATTTTGTGTTTTTAGGCACGCCCTTGAAAATAAAATATTTCAAATTAAAAAAAGACAACAGCCCCCATTTACATTGCAGCTCAGGTTAGTCATTAACTTGAAGCTGGGCCAGAGCCCCTAGAACTTCAACTACATCGTTTTGTAAAGCCTCCTTGGCTAGGTTATGTGCCTATGTATTGGCTTCTCTACTTACATATTGATAAATCACTTGATCAGACTTAAGAGAGTGCCAATAGCTTGAATGTAGAACATTTCTAATTCTCTAAGGCCAGGATTGAGCTTGATCGTTTAGATATGACACAACGGATGCTGCATCACCTTTATGATAATCTTTCTTGCCCCAATAGATTCACCTAGTCAAGTCCAAATAAGAAAGCTTTTGCTTCCACCACCTCTATCTCCATTTGCACATCCACTTTTGATCTTGTTCCTTTTATTGCTTCATCTTTTTCCTAGCAACTGCTCCCATTCCAGCCTTGTTATTTGTCCTAGAACTTGCTACATCAACATTTATTTTTATCTGTTTGTCCTGTGGAGGTTGTCATGGAATATTCTACTTTAGATTCACCTGCTTTGAGCTTGGGCTTCCATCATTTGGATTTTGTAGCTCCACCCATTTCTTGAACATCCTGCAAGACAAGGATAAAAATTTACCTACATCAAATGGAATATTACGTAAAATGACATCATTTATATTTTTCCATGTATTCCAGCGTAGAATAGAAATATTTTGTTTCTCTTTTTGCCTAATCTTTATCTGGATATTCCCCAAACATCCATCTTTTTATCCACTTTGTAAAATTTTCATTATCATGTATATTGTTTCTTATTGCATATTGAGATGCATACCGAGTCCTAGTGAGAAAAGAACGAATTACTAGGCAATTAATCATGATTCAGACATATGGGACAAGATGGATTTGTGATTATTTTCCTTAGCACTAAACCTTTTTCTGACTAGGAAAGCTCCTTTGCATGCTCACCAATGGAAATAACGAACCTTTGGTTGGACATTTAGATGCCATATGGTATTTCAAATATTTTTCTCCTGATGTTATACATGTGTTATTTTATCTTAGTTGTTGCCCATCGTACCAATTGCATAGGTGGGCTTCACTTTGAACTTCCTAAATTTATCTTGGTGCCATATACGAGTATCCTCCTCCACAAATTAGAATATAGGAATTATATTTATTTCTTCAATTTCTTGTGGAGAAAGACTGTTAATAACATTATTCAAATTCCATTAATTACCATTAGGGGCTATAACATCTGGTATATATTGTACTGAGCACCCTTTTAGTTTTGGAGAGGCAATTTTGAATTGTGGTAATGTTGGAATCCATAGATCAATCCAGAAATCAATTTTTCTTCCATTACCACCTTCCCATCTCAACCTTTGTAATAATATTTCTGTTCCTTTTATTATGCTTTTCCACCCTCATGAACCTTTCCTTGATATTTAGCTTTTAAAATTTCACAAGAAGGAAAGTAGATAGATTTAATAGTTTAACCAATAAAGCTTTCAGGTTATTGAGTATCCTCCATGCTTATTTGGCAAGCATGAGTAAATTAAATTGATTTAAGTCCTGAAACCAATTCCTCCATCTTTTTGCTCTTCTTCATTGCTTTCTTGCTCTTCTTCATTGCTTTCCTACTAATTTAGTTAATTTTTTTTCTCCTCCTGACTCTAACCCCACCAAAAATTCCTTTCTCTTGAATCGATTAATTCACATATCCACTTTGGTAGCATAAAACAAGTAGATTGAAATAGTTGATGCCACAACTTTTATAAGTATTTCTTTTCCTACTTGGGAGAGCATTTTTCCTTTCCACCCATGAACATCCCTAAATTATGCTAGTATCTCTCTCATCTAAATATGAAAATGGAATTATCTTGTTGATACCAATAGTAGATGGGAGTCCTAGACACTTTTGTGGCCTTTGACTAATCATTATATGAAGGATTTCAAACATTCTTCTTTGGATCCTTGGGGGAGTATTAGGACAAAAAATTATTTCGGATTTTTTCCAAATTCACAATTTCCCCTAATCATAAAAGATTAAGGATAGTCTTAAGAGAATTTGTCTCACTATCACCCACCTTACTAAATATATAGTAATAGTCTATAAAGAATATATGGGAAATAAAGAGGCTATCTCTTCTAATCTTTATCCCTTGGAATACTCCCTCTTATTCTTTTTGCAATAAGGATGCTAATAATCCTTTTGCACCTAACACAAATAGAAACAGAGATAAGGGATATCTTTGTTTGATTCCTTTGGATGGGACAATTTTCCTTCTTAGAAACTCACTTGTAGTGTTTTTGGCAAGTTTCCATCCAAAAGATGACTCCTTGAAGGAGTTTGTTGCTAAAACATGGGATGTTCTCTCAATGGGCCCCATAAGACAACAACAAAACAAGGAAATCCTCCAAGTCCAAAATATGTGGGAAAGGAGAGAGAGAAAAGTAAAGGGTTATCTCATTGTGGAAACAACCTTAAAAGAGACCAAAAGAAAAAATTTATTTGATTGAAGAAGAATTAATGTCTTTATTAGGGATCTCTCATAGTCAGAGAAAATGGGGGTTTTAACAAGGTTGAGAGAAGTAAGGGAGAAGGGTATAACAGACCAATAGGGTTTAGGGCTTGGGTTCTAGGGTGAGAGCTTGAACAAGAGAGCTTTATACATCTTTTACCTTTCTCGTATAATAAAGAACGGATCTCCCCATGGATGTAGGCATTTTTGCTAAACTACGTAAAAATCCCCATCTTGTGTGATTGTTGATTTATTTGTTGATTTATTTTATGTTTTCATATTCTTTATTTATAGATCGTGGGTAGTTTAGACACGTATCTCATCACATGATATATCAGGGGGTTTTCAGTTATGCTAACAATTTGTATCAAAGCTTTTGGTTCGTGTTTGGGAGGAAGATGAAGAAAACGATGTATAAAAATATTTTTTTTTATTCAAATAGTTACTTTCTATAAATTTTAGGTTAATTCACAATGACAATGAAGGCTTCCATTGGTCAATTCTCTAAAGAGAAATTAAATGAAAATGGTAATTTCACTCTTTGACAAAAATAATAATAATAATAATAGTGAAGGATTTGTTAGTACAAAAAGGCTTATACAAGGGATTGCATTGAAAGAAAGGCAAGTCTAAGGACAGTCAACACAATTCATCTCTTTTTTGTGGATTGTATATTGTTTAATGTTATGGATGAGGATTCAACGCCAGTTTTATTAGAGAACTTGAAAAAACTCCACATAAGAAAGAGTTTAACCAACAAGTTATATTTGAAGCAAAATTTGTATGTGCTAAAAATGACAAATAGTGCAAATCTATTGGAACTCTTAAATGTGTTCAACTAGTTTTTGGATCAACTATGCAAAGTTGATGTCAAGGTAGAGGAAGAAGACAATGTCTTTTTGCTTCTTATCTCACTTCCTGATTCTTTCGACAACTTGGTGACAACGTTGTTATCAGCGAAAGATACAATAAGCCTATAGGACGTCATGTTACAATAAGCTTAAAGGACCAAATCTTAAAGAAGGTTAAGATTTTAGAAGGAGGTTAAGATTTTGGGTTGGTTGGTCAGGTAGATAATTACAAAGAAATGTCATATGTGAGGGGATCTCGGAATAGTAGATCCAAATCCAAGTCCAAAGGAAAGGATAGGATGCAATGTTTTCATTGCAATGAATATGACCACATTAAGCAAGACTATCTAGGATATACTGACAAAAAGAAAAGTGATAGTCCTAGTACAACATTGGTAGAGAAACATGAAGAATATATTGGAGACATTCTCACAGTCTTCAAATGTATGGACACATTTTCTCATGATGAATGGATATTATATTTAGATTTTCTCATTCATATATGCTCCAAGAAATAATATTTTGATATGTTCCAAGAGAAGAACACATATATTGTTTCTTTGGGTGATGGGTCCACTTATGACGTCACAGATGTTAGGACAGTGAAGATCAAGATGTTTGATGTAGTGGTTTTGTATTTTGGGTGATGTGGCATTTGTAGATGTGAATAAATCTAATATCACTAGGTTGACTGGACTCCATAGGTTGTAGGTTTTGAATTGTAGGTGGATCCATGAAAATTAAACGCGATTGTTTGGTCTTGATGAAGGAAGAAAAGTGTGACGGTTTGTATGATCTAATGGAGAATATGTTTATTAATAGTATTCCTTTGAACTCGATGGGAGCTAAAAATGAGGTATACGAAATAACAAGCGCTTGTGTAGGGTTTATTTCACAGTTGGGACAAAGATAAGTGTTACAGGTTTCTAGGTGATAGACAATGATGAGATAGTTCTTGCAGTCGGAGAGGACGGATCGAGGCCCCTCTTTGGGGTTGACTAGGTTAGTCGATTCAGGACAACAATACATGTGCATTGGTTATGTTATGATTAAGTTGGATGGTGTTATGACCAAATTGATTCGATGGTATGTGTAACAGTGATTAATCAAGGCTAATGGTTGTTTATGGTGATAAAAAATAGGTTATGATTCAAGTTCGAGGTGGAGGTGCATTCCAAGTATATATGGCACAAAGTTCACTAAGAATGACAAATGTAGGTTCTTTCCAAGGTGGTTTAACAGTGTGGTGCATATGTCGCAAGTTTTGTGTGTTGGCAAAGATACAGGTAGAGCCAATTTCAATAAAAAATCTTTAAGTTGGCTGCAAACATGTCAAGGTCAAGAGTATCGAGTTTTGTTGGTAAGTTTCCAACCAAAAGATGACACCTTTAAGAAATTAGTTGCTAAAACATGGGGTGTTCTTTCCATGGACCGCACAAAAAAGAAAGAAAGAAAGAAAAATCTTGTTAATGTATGTAGGTGTCAATTCCACTCCAAAAGAGTTTGTCAGTAGATGATTCATGTATAGGCTTACATGTATGTATATCTGTAAGTTTATGAGTCATGTAAGTCCAAGTCTGGGAATAGCTCAAAAGGAACATCACAAAGCCAGATGAAGATGAATCACAAGCTCGTGAAACATGGAACCACAAAGTGAAGACATTCATGAAGTCCTAAATCAGTGTCAAACACTTCATTCCAATAGAAGGTTGGTAAGTGGTTATAATTGGGTGACACTATGAATAATTTGATCATAGGATGGTTTAGAAGAGACCTACCTAAGCAATAGAGAAGGCCTCACACACAACTGGTTAAAAATGAGCCAAAAAAAAAGGAAAATATGCTAGTCTTCAACTGATCAAGAAGTCTTGATAAATCGAGATATGTCCCTGTTAATCAAACAAAGCCAGTCCTGGGATTGTTAAGGTTTGACCAATAGAGAATGGAGTTCGATGGATCAAACCTATCTCAATTGATTGAGAGCACCAAAATTGAAAAAATATATATTCTCAAAAATTTAATGGCTATGATTATTTGACCGTTAGAGGAAATCTAATGTGAGGTCTTTCTTCTCTCTATAAATATAGAAGTCCTCCAAGGGTTTAGAAGAGAACCCTAATATGTATTAAGGAGTTTCTAAGCATTCTTGAGATATTCTTGTAAGCTTCTCTGGTTTTTATTGGTAAATCTATTAGGGTTATTGTGCGAGCCTTTACACACGATCCAAGAGTGTGATAAACTCATGTCTATCATTGTTGGATTGTGTATATGAGTTTCTTAACCTAAGAAACCCACGATAACTTGGAGAGTAGAGCCTAAAAAGAGGTATATCAGCTTAATCCTCATTTAGAAGATCTCTCCAAAGTTGAACGAAATTGGTAAATTAGCCTATCAAGAGGTAATAGTGCAAGTATCAAAATCACTTCTTTATTTACGGAATCTTCCACTAGAGATACCAGAAGCAGCCATGTGCGTACACCGGAAACACCAAACACAAGACATCCATCAGAGACACTGGGTGTGCTATTTATAAGGCAAGTGGATTCTTGTTGAACTTATAAGTGTTTAAGGTTTTATGATTTTTCTGTAATAAATTAGGGTAATCTATTTAATAAAATCTACTATCTCGGTGAGGAGCTTCTGAGAGTGGATGTAGAGCCAGGCAGTGGCCAATTTATTGTAAATTGTGTGTGTTGTGTGTGCAATTGTGTGACTTCTCATTGTGATTTGCATCATCATATTTATATTTTGATCAATTAGGTTACCATGTTTTAACTATGATATAAATTGGTAAACACACGTCCATACACACCTGTCTCAATTACATTAAATTGGTGATCATAAAGTGAAAATAATTTAATTCACATTTATGTGAGAAGAATAATTAATAAGATTTAAGGTTTCATAAACTTGGGGACAATTCTAGGAAACAATTAGCCATATTCCTACTCTGCTATAGTCTTCTATTGTGCATGATGGAACCTCGTGATCTATGATAGTATTATCCTTATGCTATTCTTTGTTGCTAAAAGATTAAATTGTGAAAATTGGAATAATTGAATAAGATTTAATTATATATTTATTTATTTGCTATGATAAATAATATTTTGGGCAAAATCAAGGTAAATTGAACTAAGACCAAATTGGTTTTCAAAAATCTGACTATAATCTTATTCACCCCCTCTAGGATTATTAGAACGTACAAATAGTGATTCTCTTTGGTATCCACACGATACATTTAGGAATTTCAAAACTTCTAAGTCCAAAACGTCTGAGAAATGAAAGAGAAAAGTAGAGGGTTTCCTCATTATGGAAACAACCATAAAAGATACTAGAAGAAAAATGTAATTTGGATGAGAAAGAATTAGTATCTTTATTAGGGATCTGTCATAATGAGAGAAAAAGGGGGTTCTCACATGGTTGAGAGAAGTGAGGGAGAAGGGTGTAACATGGTTAAGGGCTTGGGTTCTAAGGTGAGAGCTTGAGCAAGAAAGCTTTATATATATATATATATATATATATATATATATA
>JAOXJP010199767.1:0-12094 GCA_025762735.1 Platanus orientalis
TTTGTTCTTGTTATTGTCTTGTTGTTTTGAGCATATATAAAGTGTTACACGTTTTTGTATTGGGAGACAATGAATTTATGTATTGAAGTTTGGTTTTGTTGGATTTTATCCCTCCTTCTTCCCCCCTTCCCATAGTATAGCCATATGAACTAACTAGGGTTCATCCCTATGCCTCTTCTTATCTATTCCTTCTAACATCTTATTCTTCTTCTCTTCTTCTCTTATCTTCTTCTAACTATTATTCTTCATCCTCTAATATATCTTTCCTTCTTTTCCTCTCTATTTTTCTCTCTTTATTTGCTACTGCAATATCATACATAATTGAAGAATCAACAACAACAACAACAAACAGCCTTATCCCAACTATTTGGGGTCGACTATAATTGAAGAATCAATCTGCTGAATTTTGAGAACCTAGAAAGCTGAAAGTGATCTAGTGGTTGGATTATTGGACTACATAAGAGGTAAAATCGCCCCCAATAAACCCTAGCTTTCCCCTTCTTTATTTTAGGGCTTTTTTCCCCATCCTATCCCCTTTAACCTCCTTCAACTCACCCTTAATTCCCTCCCTTTTTTTCTAAGTTTTTGTTCAATGTTAACATTTTGTTTTAGGTATTTTGTGCTAAGGAACACTGCAAACTGGTATTTTTATACTTTTATATATTTTGACTCATCAAAATACAATGAAATTTTATATGGAGAACCCTTTTAGACCTATCTGACTACCTGTAAATTTGTATACACTTCTGAAGCATTTTCAGGGGTATTTTGGTAATTTCAGGTTCTACCCATAAATTCCAAAATTGTCATTTTAGGTTCTTTCTTTCTCTTTTCTTCCCCTTTTATTGGCCAATCTCTTCTACCCCTTTCATTTATTCTATTCCTCTATTCAAATCAATTTTGATTACTTGAGAATACTTTAAAGATTAATTCTTGGTGATTTATTTGTGTTCTTGCTTCCGCTATTATTTTGATGATCTCTTGAGATACTTGGCAATATCATACATCAATTATTGGTATCCTCTATGTTATGCTGCATCAATTTTGGTGTCAAAGCTTTCATCCTATGTCAGCTATTTTGGAGGGCGAGAGGGGAGAGGAAAAAAAAACTTGTATTACCCATCTCCTTCTTTCCCCATCTATACCTTAACTTCTGTCCAATATATTTCTTCTCTTTTAGGGATCTCCTCAAATTCTACTTCCAATCAACAAAAGATCCTAGATTTCCTAACTCTCAAGCACTCTACTTTCTTCAATTTTATCCATTCTCTCAATTTCCCAATGAATTTAGCTTTAGCTTCACCAAACACCCCAAAACCTCCTTATTTGATTTTTTTTTTTTTTTTTTGAGAGGTAAGGAAATAATTTATTGAAAGAAAACAAGATGCAAAGTACAAAAGTAAAGGATCACCGCGAATGTGATATCAAAACAAAGACAACAAGCACAATAACGAACTTACAACTACTCACTCCGTATAGCATCCCACTCAAATAGACACATATAAATAGAAGTCACCACCTCGTCTTGGCTTCAAATCTTATCCCCAAAAATCCTACTATTTCTTTCCTTCCACAGTTCCCAACAAATGGCCCCCGGCAAAGCACGCTAAATGGACATGGAAAAACTCCCAAGACCACAAACCCACCAACCCATAATGAGTTCATTAAAGAAATTCAGAAAAACCCAAAGAATTTGGAGACGAGAAAAAAAAAAGTCTCACACACTTTTAGCCATAGAACAACGAATGAAAAGATGATTTACTGATTCCAACACTTCCCTGCATAGAATGCATCTATTAGCAAAGTTCTAACATCTACTCTGAAAATGATTAAGGGTTAGAATTTTATCCAGGAAACAATTCCAAATGAAGAATCCACCTTCCCTCCCCCCCCTCTGTTTCACATTTTTGCCACCAATTTTTAACAACCTCCTTAAAATGATGGATGAAGTATTCACATATTTTCTAATTGGAAGGAAGGTGGAGTGATGGGGATAGAACCGCCAAGGTGCAGAAGAAAATATAAGAGAAAGAAGTTGATGATGGGCAGCGTAGTGAAGCATAGAACAAGACCCATGTTCTAGGAATCACATTTCTGCCAGTTCAAATGTGCCTTAAATTGTTGTCCAAACTCATCGATTTTTATGTCATTAGAAAGGTTATTTAATAATCCTTCCATTGAGTTCATGATCATGCAATTTGATGTGATTTGAGCAAGTTATGGCCAATTTACGGGCATGGTACAAGTCTATTACAAAAATGACTATTTGAATTATTTCAGTTTTTAAATTAGATTTAGGATTATTTTTAGTTGGTTTGTCTAGGTTTTATAACAAACAAATATTTGGAAAGTCTTCAAATTATTTTTAGATTTTATTTTATTTTAAAGAATTCATTTCAAAAAATATAATGGATCATCAACGTCTATTTTTTAAAATGTTTTAAGAGTTTTGGTGTATTTTAGAGTCCTTCTATACATGAATATGGTATTGAGGACAAACTTGAGACCTAAGCTCAACGATATCATGGCATAGATTTTGCACGCAGAAATATATGGGAAAATGGCTATAGAGGGAACATTAGCCTGGGGGGATTTTGGAAAATACTTTCTTGGACCTTGAATTTTATGAGTTTCAATTAGCTCCTACAATGAAAGGAGAATGAAAGATCATTCAGGTTGACCAAAAATCATTTGAAATATTGTCAGATTTTGTGGATCGTTCCCAACGATAAAGATTACTAAACACCACCATGGATTCATCTCATTGATTTTTATCCAGTCGACCAACATTTCATGGTTGTACCTGTTCTACCTTTGTATGCAAAAGTTCCTGATTCAGAGGAACTTAGAAGGACTAGAGATGAGGGAGACGGGGTGTTGATTTTACATTGACAACGTAATAATAGTGGGGGACGTTTCATTGAAATCTCAAACAATCCTCAAGAGGGACGAAGGTCGAGAATTTTGGTTTCTTAATAGACTAGAGGTCAGGGGTGGGAGAACCTTGCGTACGTGTTGGAGATACATTTTACACAGAAAGTGAAGGAGCAAAGTTGGAACCCTTGTGTCCATGAAGAGAAGGAGTTCCTGACGTTTCCCTCCCGAGGTGGAAATCACAGGTCTCAACACAGGGGAATGGGTCCCAAAATCAGGATTTAGCATAAAGGACTCGATAAATATATAGTCTATGGCGGTCTATGTAGATCATGTCAATGAAACGCTCTCCTGGTTTGAGATCTTGCACCGACTGCAAAAGGTACTGAGACGCCGACACCCAATTCCAATCATCTCCATCGTTGATAATAAAGGGGTTATTTTCACCTCTAATAACTCAGAGATGGAATGGCTAGATGAACAGGGGACAAAATCAATTGCTCATCAAAGAATCGTATTCCATAGATGGCCCCCTAAATTGGGTACAATTACAAACTCCAGATTCAAGCAAGATCATTGGATAAAAGCACATGGTCTCCCTCTCCATTGTGGACTAAGCATGTCTTTCTGGAGTTGGGAAAGGCATACGGGGGATACAAGGCTGTCGACCCCCTATCTTTGCAACTAGAAGATTGCCAATGGGTTCGGCTTAAAATCAGTCCATGCAATCCAGCTCGCATCCCTCAGGTGCCTTTGATTCAGAACAATAAGAACTGATATAAGGCCATCGTTGAAATTGAAGAACAACCATTGGTTGGGCAGGGAAGCACTTTGTGGACGAGTACCCTCTTCCTCCCGACGCAGAACCTAAGAAACCATTGGTAGTTTCTAGTTTACAAAAACTAGACGGGTGTCGAACCTCTAATTCAAATTTTAAATTTGTGATGGTGCCAGAGGAGTCAAACTACGTGTCATCTCTGGGATATGGGAAAGGGTCTGCTGTATAGGAACCAAATCATGAGACCCAACCTACAACCTTCATAAACGGCAAGAAATCGGGATATACCAAATCCCTTATGTCTCCAGCTGGATGTAATTCAGAGTATCGCCATATGGGGTGGAGGATCCCTAGGAAACCTCTTTTTGGTGGTATCATACGTCAGTTCCATTGTACTTCTATCATAATCGATTCAAGTTGTTTAGAAAAGCATCCTGAAAGCAATAGTGAGGCAAAGTTAGTATTTAATAACCATGAGGTTACTCAGACCAAGGATTTGGTTGAGTCACATTTTGGGCCAGAGGCAAACAGCTGATCTTTTGATAAACCAGAGGTCCGACTGTCGACCGGTCTATGTCTAATACATACTCGAGTAAGGTTGATCGTTTCGGTGGAAGATTATAGAGAGGGGAATTGTCTTCTCTCCTGGCTGTGACGGATGGAGCGCTCTCATCCCCGAGAGGTACTTGCGAGAAGAAGGATGCGAATCTCCCTCAAAACGAGGGACTGCAACATGCTACTCCTTCAACTCAAAATCCTAGAAATATGGATTTTTGTTCACAGCCCGTGGTGGAGTACAAAGATATGGAGATAAGAAGTTTGGTTTCAATCAATACCACATCTGAACCTATTGGTGATAGCGAGTTGGGTAAGGGATTGGAGCCGTCTATTGAAATCTATAGTTCTATTATCAGGGAGTCAATAAAAAGAGGTAGAAGATATGGCCATTCAAAAGCTTTGGTGGTTTCGAAGACCCAAGAGGAACTAGAGCCATTATCTAAAGTCTCTGTTTGGATCCTTGAGCCAATCGAGGAGATCAGCTGATGCTTGGGTGTGTCATTCAAGGGCATGGAGCAACAAGAGTGGGAGCTATTTGCAACTTTTGAGATAGGTCGACCTCTTCAGAGAAATTCTAGCAAAGGAAAAAGACTTCAAATGGAAATTGGAAACCTCAACTCCGGTATCAACTACAATAAGCACCCAAAGCACAGCAGAAAGGAAAGATCTCAGTCCGTGAGAAGTTTCTAGTACAGGCAATGATACTTGTTCTTGATTTGTGTTTGTTCTTTTCCAATGACGAGTTCAATACTCTCATGGAACAAAAGGGGAATGGGGAACAGAGAGAAAAGAGTCCTAATTAAACAGGTGGTGACTAAGAGCTAGTAACTAAGAGTAAAGCAGAAGCGGTTCTTTTGCAAGAAACCAAAGATCCATGGACAAAGGAACATAAAGGGAGATTTGTCATTATGCTTTCCCTAATGGAGTTTTCCTTCCTTCCCAAGGAGCCTCAGGGGGTATCTCGGTGGTCTGGGATGCGGGGCATGTGGTGGTGGAAGATACTTGGATTGGGTTTCATTCTGTCTCCATAAAGGGTCATGCTAAAGATTCTAATCATGGCTGGATTATTATGGGGGTGTATGGGTCATACGGATGAAGCATTGCTCCCAGATTTCCTTATGGAACTGCATCATGTTAGAAATGTTTAGGAGGGTCCTTGGTGTATTGGAGACGACTTCAATGAAGTTTGCAACCCGGAGGAAAGAAGTGGAGGTGGTCGATGGGTTAATGGCATGCACCTCTTCGAAGATTTCATTGACAGAATATGCTTGTGGGAACTTCTGTTGGCTGGCCTAGCTTTTACTAGGTTAATTATGAAGAAGAATTGGATCCTTAGTAAGCTGGACAGATTTCTTGCACCCCCAAAATAGGATGAAGCCTTTCCTGTCTCTTAAGGGTGAAGTTCTTTCTCAACCAACATCTGATCACATCCCTATTATTCTAAATGATAAGCATCTGTTGAGTTTTCCCCGCCTTTCAAGTTCGAGAATATGTGGCTACTTCAACCTGTTTTTGTGGATATGGTTAAAGATTGGTGGAATCAATTTGAGGTGGAAGGAACACTGGGATTTTGTCTTAAAACTAAACTAAAGATGCTTAAGGGTAAGTTGAAAACCTGAAACAAGGATTTTTTGGTTGTGTGAAGGACAGGAAAAATGTGTTGCTTGAAGAGATTGTGTAGAGGGATAATAGAGAAGCGATGGGGAGCCTCTCTAGAGAGGAAATCAGGGGCAAAGATTTGGCTAAAGCTGATTTTAAATGAGTAGCGTTGATGAAAGAAATTAAATAGAAACAGAAAGCTAAGATTTAGTGGCTTAAAGGGGGGATAATAGCACAAAAAATTGTGCACAAGGTGGCCTCTAGTAGAAAAAATATCAACATCATCTCTCGGTTGTGTATTAAGGACACGGTGGTGGAGGATATCTTTGCTAACCATGATCATCTTGTTTACTTTTCAAGGATCTTTACTATGACCTAGGTATAGTTAGACCAAAACTTGATGGATTATCTTTCAAGCAATTAGATGATCATCAGAGAGAATGGTTTGAAAGACCATTTTTTGAAAGAAGAAATCAATAATGTTATTTAGGGTTTTGATGGGGATAAAGCCCCAGGGCCTAATGGGCTCTCTATGTCTTTCTTTAAGTCATGCTCGGAAGTGGTTAAGGGAGATGTCATTTTGATTGAGGACTTTTACAAGAATGATTTCTTGGATATAGGAAGCAATGCAACCTTCCTATCCCTTATCCTAAAGAAAAATGGCACAGACCAAATTCAAGATTTCAAGCCTATAAGCCTTGTGAGCGACACTTACAAAATACTGACTAAATTGTTGATTGATAGGCTTAAGTGTGTCATGCATTTAATAGCCTCTAGCTTCCAAGGAGCATTTGTTGGCAGGAGGCAAATCCAAGATGGTGTGCTTATTGCTAATGAGTGCATTGATTTTATAATCAAAGAAGGGTTGTCTGGCGTTCTTTGCAAGTTGGACATCGAGAAGGTTTATGATAGTGTCAACTGGGCATTTTTGGTGTATATGATGCATAGGATGAGATTTTGGTTAAAATAGAGGAACTAGATGAAGAAATGCTATGAGACAGCAACTTTTTCGATCTTGGTTAATAGGTCTCTAGTTAAATATTTTGACAACACACGGGGTTTAATGAGAAAATCTTGTCATGTGACAAGCTTAGAGTGTACCAACAGCGGAGGAGAGTTTGACTGAGCCTCTACATGGATGATGAGTCATTCGGAGTCCATTGTTTTGATTGGGGACTAATTCGGATCTAATTTAAGTCAGTTGCTATTTTCGAGGCATGTAGGGTCCACTTGCCCATATGAAGGTGGGTTCACATATGGACATCATTGACGGAGCATGCATGGCTATGTGTTACTTCAGTGTTTAGAGCTTATTTTTCTGTTTTTGTAGGTTATTTTTATGTTTTTTTTTTTTTTTGCCCATAAGGACATTTTTGTAATTTTTTGGTTTTGACGATTTATGTGCAACATTAGAAAAATTAGAGAAAATTAGTACATGTGTACGTTTGGGAGTCTTTTTTTATTTGGGTTTTACTTCTTTATTTTATTTAAACTTAGTTTCTAATTTAGAACCATGATGTAATTAGGTTTTTTTTTTTTTAATAAATAAAGAGGGAAGGGGTGGTCGAACACACCTACAAAAAAAAAAAAAAAATTTGAATACGTGAAAGCTTTTGCACTATCTTCGGATGGCTTCTCGTCTCCATAGGTGTGCTTACTTGATTCTCTTTGTGTGCCTACAAGAGACAAGGTTGGTGATTTCCCCAAGTATTTCTTCTATCCATCTTCTTCTTCATCCTCTTCCTCTTATTTGCTATTTTTTTCTGGGTTCTCCATCAAGAACTTTCAGCCCACAGCTTTCCAAGACTGTTTTTTAGAGAGGTTAGCTTTCCAAGACTTCTATTACCTCAAGCCCATTCCCACACATTCTCCTTCATCCACTCCCTCATTTACACCATTCCCTTGCTCCCATCTTAAGCCTAACCTCTCTAAAAATCCCCCATCATCACACGGCTACCCCTCAAAACCCACCTACAGAAAATTTCAAAAAAGCCTAAATCTTAAAGAAAACAAACCAAAACCCATTCCCCTCCACCCCTAAGACTGCTGAACACTTTTAAACCACCTCCCCTTTATATTTTTATAAAGAAAATATATTCTTTTTATACCATACTTGCTGCCCTGCTGAAACCCAGTAAACCCTAACTCATGAACCCATCAAGAACTTAACATAAACCCTAATCTTTGTTCTTCCACCTACCCTAACCCAACCGGACCCTCAATACCCATTTCCCTCTTCATTCTTTTCTAAGGAAACTCAGTCATACACCCCTCATAACTCACTGTCCAAGGAATCACCAAAAAACCCTTTCAGGCACTATTTTTCTGGGCAATCCTTGCTCAGTCCAGCTCTTGATCCTATATGCTCTCTTGGATATTTGTGTGAGGCTTCTATAAAGGATACACCACAAGGGACCCTTTGGGTGACCTATCTTTATAGGTCTTTAAGTTTTGGGTTTCCAAAACCCAAAACCCATACCCTGCTACATTCAGCCAAGCCTATCTTTCGCACCAATTTGTGCAAATCAGCACCTTGATGTGATTAGGGGTTTTAATCCCTTTTGGTGGTTCTACTTCAAGAATAGTTATCCTCTTATAGGGCACATGGACTGTTTGAGGTCTCTTTACTGATTCAGATTAGAGAACTATCAAGAACTTCAAAGTTGCATTCAGCCAAGCATACACTGCCCAGATTTTTCAGCAGTCTAGTTACTTGCCTAAGGAGATTTATTACAAGAGATCTTTATTCCCCAACAAGTGGCTAACATAGTACTTGTTCTTGGGGTTCTTTGGTTGCTATTATACAAGTTTTGAGGCTCTAAGATGACTGTTGAGGGATCTTGATACAGCAAGTGTTCAATACAAGTGCTCAAAGAAGATGATACATGCTACTGTTGGTGATTGCTTGAAGGGTTGCTCCGGGAATTCTTCTATACCACTTATACTACTTGAGGTTTGTGTAAGGTGATCTCTATCAACTTATATATCCTTTATTTGTAGCTGCCCAGATTCTAAGTGCCTTCCCATAACCTTAATAAACTTCATAATCACTGCTTTCCACCATCATCACCTGTTACCCACATCTCCATTTAGCACATATGTTTCCCAGCATCAACCCTCTTTAGATTGTGATTTGTTTAAGCCTCTTGCATGCTTTCTACCATACCCACATACATTGTTTGTTTGCTGTCCAGCCACCCACCTTTACTGTTTTAGCCTTTTCTTCGTACACTTTAGTAGTATTCTTTATCATTATTTGTTTACTAATCACTTACTTAGTACCTTTAATATTGCATGTTTAATCTTTAACTCTTCATCATTTTATGAGGTTCTTATCTTGTTTGGCATGAGTTAAATCATCACTTGGTCTTTCATCCTAATTCTTTCAAAGCATTTGATAGAATAGGAATCTAGTTTATAGTATTGACTTGTTTGAAATTGTTAGACTTATGGATCTCTTTAACTCTTTGGCATGCATGCTACATCAAGGTTTAAGACAAGGAGACCCCCTCTCACCCTTTCTCTTCCTGTTGGTGACGGAATCATTTGAGTCTCTTCTTTGAGCTTTTCAAGGAGGTCTTTTAGAGGGTTTCTTGGTTGGTGGAGGAGATTCCGTAATCTCTCATCTCCAATTTGTGGATGACACTCTCATCTTTTTGTAAGTTCTTGCTCCCAAATGAGACACTTGAGATGTTTTGTTAGATGCCTTGAGGTTGTCTCGTGACTTAAGGTTAACCTATCTAAGAGTAGGTTGTATGGAGTTGGCCACAATCCCCAATCTAAGGAGACTTACGGAGATTCTTGACTACCAAGTGGGCACTCTTCTATCCTCTTATTTGGGTATCCCCCTTGGTTCTTCCTACAAATGCAAAGTTTGGAATCTGATTATTTCAAAAATAAAAAACTCATTTAGGGGGATGGAACGGTAGGTACCTTTCTAAAGGTGTTAATCAAATCAATGTTTGTTAACTTACCCACATATTTTCTTTCTTTCTTTACCATTCCCTCCTTTGTGGTTGACTTATTGAGAAAATGCAAAGAGACTTATTATGGGAAAGATGAAAAGAAGACAAAAGTTTCCACTTAGTTACTTGGGAGGATGTTTGCAAGCCTAAGTTTGAAGGCAAGCTTGTAATTAGAAGAATTTGGGAGGTGAATAAGGTTCTCCTTACAAAATGGCTTTGGCGTTTTGGAAATGAAGATGAAAGTTTATGGAGGAAGGTAATTATGGGGAAATATGGAATTATTAGCAAATGGGAATCTAAAAGAGTGACCTCCTCCCATGGGGTTAGTCTTTGGAAGGGGATTTTAACTATGGCTGATCAAGTTATAAGGGCTATGCGTATGAAAGTGGGTAATTGGAGGAATGTTCTTTTTTAGGAAGATGTTCGGTGCTATCCAAGACCCTTGATGGTGGAAGTTCCTTTTATTTTCAATAAAGCGGTGGATAAGAAAGCTTATGTGGATGATTGCTAGATTAGGGAGGGGGATGAAGGCAATCAGAATGTCCCTTTCTATTGCCATCTTAATGATAGGGAAATACATGAAATGATTAGGCTCCTCAACTATATTAATAGCATACATCCCTCTCTTAATAATGAGGATTAAAAAATATGGGCCCTTGAAACTAATGAAAATTTCACCATGAAATCGTGTTATAATTATCTTCATCCTAGTGAGGAGGTGGAATTCCCTTGGAAGAATCTTTGGCGGTGTAAAACCCCATCAAATGTGGCTTTTTTTGTTTGGACAGCTCTCAAAGGTAGGATATTGACTCTAAACAACCTTCAAAGAAGAGGCATCTCTCTCTCAAATACTTGTTTTCTTTGCCATAATGCGAAGGAGCCCATAGATCATATTTTCATCCATTGTCCCTTTGCTTTTGAAGTTTGGTTTATGTTGCTTCATGAAGTTGACTTAAAATGGGTTATGCCGAATTGCATAACAAATCTTTTCAATCAATGGCAGATTTTTGGAAGGGGTAGCAAAGGAGAGGATTTGGAGAATGCGGATGGCAGCCATTTGGTGGTCCTTGTGTAGGGAGAGAAATAATAGATTTTTTTATAATTGTATGGAACCTTCATATATAGTTTATAGAAGGACGCATGATCAATGCATTTGGGGGGCTTCCATATGCAAAGAGTTTGTTAACTTCTCTTTCATGGAGCTAAAGCAGGGGTGGATTAATATTGTATAAAATTGTGAGACCCCGTAGTCTTTTTGGGGCCCTCTCTCTGGCTTGGGGATGCCTTATCCCCTCCACAAATAAATTTCTCTTATAAAAAAAAGACTTTAAAAGTTGTTAGATTTATAAAAAAAAAAATTATACATAAGGTCCAGTATATTACTGTAAAAGATTGTATTGATTTTGTGAGCCTTTGGTTTTTTAGATTCCCTTTAGAACTTTTTGGTTGCTTGGAGTAGAGCCATGCAGGGTTTTTTTCCCCTTGGTTTCCCTCTAAGAAACCTAGGCATTAATGGTGATTGAACTAGTTTTTTACACCAACTTCTAGGGTTGGACTTGAATTTACCTGCTACCTCGTAGCGCACTGATCAATCCTGTGGATAACACTAAGACAATGGTCCAAAGTGGGTCATGGTAGGGCCTCTTAAGTGATTTTCCCAAAATATTCATCCCAAGCATTAATTAGATATCTATAATATTGTTGGTTATATGATTTGATCCAGATTCAAAGTTACATGGCAAGCACTTCCAAAATTAACAGTTGCTCAATCTAGACAAATTCATCTCTTTGAAATTGTATTTAAGTCTTTTAAGCAATACTTTTCTGAAAGTTCAAGGCAGAGACGTCCGTGTCCTTGAAGAATAGTTTTCCCTACACATCAATAAGGACCATTACCACCTTCCCAGCATGCCATAACCCAACATTATAAGTTAGCTTAACCATCCATTCAAGAGCCTAAGTGAGACATCCAAAAAGGTGGTTCAATAGTAAACCAAGTACATTGACAGTTAAAGGATATTAGGTTGCCATTTTGTATGGAAAAGGTTACAGGCCATCCAAGAGGTAGTCCACTTAATGGTCAGATCAAATCACTCTATCCATAGGTGGGCATGTATAAGTACAAAATTAAGGACTGACTTTTCTGTCCTTACAAATACACCACACTATTCCCGCAGTGAAGTGGCTATTGGATTGGATGATAAAAAATAAAAAAAGGCGGCCCAGTGCACGAGGCTCCCGCAAACGCGGGGTCTGGGGAGGGCAAGATGTACGCAGCCTTACCCCCATTTCTGGAGAGGCTGTTTCCGTGACTTGAACC
>JAOXJP010199778.1:0-12094 GCA_025762735.1 Platanus orientalis
AAGAACAAAGTCCATGTTTTTGGGGTTGAAGATGGGCTCCACCCACAGAAAGATGCAATCTACCAGATGATTGCAAAGCTCTGGAAGGAGATTAAGAAAATGGGATTCATTCCATGCACTGAAGCAGTATTGCATGATCTTGATGAAGAGGTGAAAGAACGGATACTGAGTCATCACAGTGAGAAGCTTGCGATTGCATTTGGGCTGATAAGTACTCCTGAGAACATGACATTGAGGATCATGAAGAACCTTAGAGTATGTAATGACTGCCACTCTGCCATTAAGTTTATCTCCAAGGTTGTGGGGAGAGAAATCATACTGAGGGACGCCACCCGTTTTCACCATTTCAAGGATGGGTCGTGTTCATGTGGAGATTATTGGTAAAATTGAAACAAGATCATGCTGATATCCATGAATTAAGGAGGTAAAAACCATTAAAAAAAAAAATTAATTACCCAAGAATTCATTATTCATATCAAGTATTGAAGCTGTCCAGGTTCTTATGCTATTTAAAGGCATCGGTTTTATTGGATCTGTGTTTAAATCGCTCTATAGACCTGCTTTATCTGGCTTGCTCATATGGAAATACCGACTTGTTTGGCCATTGGTGAAACTTTTTGAGGATATAAACAGGTGGATTTCAAGGTCTCTTTTGTAGGCCATTTGGTTCTTCAGATTGCAATTCAAACAACCATATCGGATGAGCTGGTTGACCTGTAGCTTAGTTTGATAGTGCTATATCGTGAGGTTTTATCTTCCTTAAAGATCTCTTTTCTAAATGTTTATGTTTTTGCTTAGATCACATGTCAAAGTTGTCTTGGGAATTTTCTTTTCTCGTCTTTCTAAGCAAGATACAAAGCAGTTTCAAAATTTTCCCTGCTATAATTATATAGCATCTTAGCTACTCCTTAATCATATAGAATATTTGAAACTTATATTATTGAAATTTATATTAACTTATACTTTCTAATTAATTAAATAATTTAAATAAAAATTATTAGCACTGTTCTTACACCTAGGTAAATTAGCTTCTACTTGCCATTCAATTGTGGATATTCTTGTTTTTGAAATAAGTTATTAGACTTATGTATGAACCAGTGTAATTATAATCCAAACTTGTTTTTGGGATGCTCGTTTTTGGTAACTAATTGAGATGCATTAATTACATTAACACATAGTTACCTTATATCTTAATTACCTTAACACATAATTACCTAATATCTTAATTACCTTAACACATAGTTACCTTATATGATTAAAGTATATTTGAAGTAATGACAATAATTAGGTAATTTAAAAGTGAATCAAAATAGAATATAGGGTTTCGAGAGTGGTCTCTTGTTTGTTTCCATGCATGTATGCACATGCCCAAGCACTCACACTCGCACTCAGCTCTGTTCAGCTCATTTTGGTTTGGCGTGTGCGTATGTTAAAATTTGATTCCACACACTCTCTCTCTCCTTCTATGAACCCCTACCTTTTGGAGGCCTTCCATTACTTATATGGTGATTGAAGCACTCTTTGGGCAATGTGGGACTAAATATTTGAAGAGAAAGTAGCTTTATGCCTTGGTTTTTGGAGGGAACTGAATTTCAAACCAAAATTAAGACTAAACTCCCTTTCCTCTCTTCAGTCCAAAAAATGTAGTAAAATACAAATATGTCTTAAAGGAAGATTTTATTCTGAATTTTCCTTGCTTTGTGAAAACATTAAATTTTAAATATAAAAGCAATACCATTCGAAAAATTTAAATTATAGTAATTCCATCAAGTAACTATGTTTCTACCTTTTGGGCTGTTTGGACATCACACTGAAGTTGGTGATATTTTTGGATTGTTCCAACTGGGTTTGGGTCTCTGTGTGATTGAATATTACCCATTTCGCATCTCATGTGCCTTGCCAATTAGCAGAAATATGATTTTTTTTTTCAATCAATTTTTGCAGCTTGGGTCATTTTGTGATAGCTGATCCTCTGCCCATCCAAATGGGTCCTTAAACTGATGTGTCAGAACTGTGTGTGATACTTGTCTTTAACATTCAGTCTTTTCACCTCTCTCTCTCTCTCTCTCTCTCTCTCTCTCTCTCTCTCTCCACTCTATAGGATTGAGGGAATCATGTTGTTCATTTCAACCATTTTTTTTCTACATATATAATTCATAGAATTAACATATTCCTGGCTGCAGCATTTTTGCAGGGTCACTTATTACTAGAGTCAATGTTTCACTGCGATGGGCTTTAATTTTGCAAGAGCACAGAGATTCTTCTATCAACCTCAGGAGATCTTTGATTCTCCCATTGGCATAGTTCATACTGTTATAAATTAAAGTGCTTTTAATACCATGATGGATTTTCAGATTGATGGTGCTTGCAGCTCACCTTCCGTTGATGGAGAGTATCATTTTCAGCAGCCTAGCTCAGCAAACCAGGACAAGAGGTCTTTTTTGAGTGTTCAATCCACTTGACAATGAAAAAAATTATGTTCATCATGTTTATGATGCCATTGCTCCCCATTTCAGCTCCACCTGATTTGCAAAGTGGCCAAAAGTTGCCACTTTTTTTTTTTTTAGGATCCCTGGTGTTGGATGCAGACTGCAGAAATGGGAAGTACTTTGGGTTTAAATCCTCATTGATTTTAAATAGGCTGTGATATAAGTGCTCCTTTGATCAATATATGTGTGGGAAGAGGGCATGGAGTTATGGTTGCAGATGCTGTAATCCTTCCTTACAGAACCAGATTTGGTGATGCGGCAATCTCTATTGCTGTATTGCATCACCTAGGCACAGAAAGTAGTAGAAAGAACGCGATAGATGAATTAGTCTGAGTGGTTAGGAAGGATGGCCTGGTTCTAATAACAGTTTGGGCTGTAGAACAAGAGGATGGGTCATTGGTTACCAAGTGGACTCTCTTAACCACTAGTATGTTGAGGAGTAAACAGGACCAGGCAGTCCACGTGTCCGAAGTCCATCAAACTTGACACTAGAAAGCATCCCAGAAACTGAGGAGAACGTTTTGGAAGATCACTCACATGATTCTGAGCAGCTTTGAGGAAAAACTGACAACTATGCATGTATGTTTACAAAAGGAAGTTAGTTCAGTGGCTCCCAGAAATGGGAATAATATTTAAAACCAGCAGGAATCTTTCGTCCATTGACACTCACCGTATCATCGTGCCGAAGTTAGTGGCGTCCCTGTCTGGGCTCTTGCTGATCTACTAGCGAAAAAAGTTGACAAAAAGGGTGCTGTTGTGTACAAGAAGTATTTTCAACAGTTCCTATGCAGCAAGGATGCTTTATTTCTGAAAATCGATTGTTACTGTGACAAGCCATTGTGTAAAAAAAAAAAAGGCAGTTCCCGTGCACAAGGCTTCCGCCACTGTGGGGCTGGAGAGGGTCAAATGTATGCAGCCTTACCCCTGCAAGCAGAGAGGCTGTTTTCGTGATTCAAACCCGTGATGCCCAGGTCACTATGACAAAATTGTTGTCTTTTAACATTATTTCCAAATATATCTACAAAAACCTAAGATGTTTGAAATCATCCAGTAGGATTGGTTTAAGCCTAACACAAAAAAATTCATCATTTTTCTCTTTTGATATTATTTTGGTCTGATGATTTATTCACTTGTAGTTTCTTCCTTCTCTTAGTTATTGGTACTGCTATATTTTAAAGAAAAATATTTCTTTATCATTTATGTGTGTTTCAATGTATTGTACTCAAACATCTGTACATATGCTTAAAAACAAAAAAAAATTGTTAGGTTTTTATCAAGGTATCACCTTCAATGATTAACTAAAAAGATTGAATTGGACATTTTATGAGAAACCTGTCTTGAATCTTTGATATTTTTACTCATTTATCTTATCATCTCGTGTCTTTTTGAACTTGAATTCATCACCAGTTGGATCCAAGAAAATGATATCAACTATGTAAAAAGAAATGTTTTGTATCTGTGTTTTGCTTTTCTATTGTGGTCTATTGTGGTTGAGCCTGTAACATTTTGGGAGGTTGCTGATTAAGCCCAAGCTTACCTACTGTAAGCACTTAATTTTGGCGCAACTCCCAATTCTGGTGTTTCTCTTTGGCTTAGCAGACGGGCAGAGCAATCCCCAGCTTTTCTTCATAATCCGGCCAATTCTGATCAATCAAATACATCCAATGCCTCTTTATTGTCTTTTTATTATTCGTTTTTATCTTTTTTAGTTTTTATTTTATTTTATGGGGACGCAGAGGGACAAATTCTAGCTCCCCTCTATTTTTATTTTATTTATTATTATTATTATTATTTTTCTTTTTATTTATTTATTTTATTTTATTTTTCTTTCTTTTTTTTTTCTTTTGTTTTATTGTGTTCCTTTCTTTTTCTTTTCTTTCTCTCTTTCTTTTCTAGCTCCCCTCTATTTTTATTTTATTTATTATTATTATTATTTATTATTATCATTATTTTTTTCTTTTTTATTTATTTAATTTATTTTTTCTTTCTTTTTCTTTTCCTTTTTTTTTTTCCTTTCTTTTCTTTTCTTTCTTTCTTTTCTTTTTCTTTTTTTTTCCTTTTTCTTCTTTCCTCCCTTTTCTTTTTTTTTTTTGGCTGGCTTCTTGGCCGAGCCGCTGCACATGGGGAGGGGAAAACCCTCTCCCCGCCTCTCTCTCCTCCCATCTCTCCCCACCCTCTCCGGCGACTAGCGCTCGCCCCCCCGCTCCTCTCTCTTCTCTCTAGCCCCCGTCTGTGGCTGTCGCCCCTACGCAGGGAGGGAAACCCTCCCCCTCTCCCTTTTCCTCTCTTCTCTCTCTCCTTCCTCCCTCACCGGATCTCCCTCTCCTCGCCTTCCTCTTCCTGGCCGACTGGGGGCGCAGCGCAGTAGGAGGGGAAACCCTCCCCCTCCTCTCTTTCTCTCTCCTGCTCACCCTCTCTTCTTTGTTCTTTCTCCCCCACCGAATCTCTCTCTCTCCTCTACTTGTCCCCAACCCTCTCCAGCTATCCACCCTCTCTCTCTTCCCCTCTCCCTCACGCAATCTCCCCCTTTCTTTACAACCCCCATCTTTCACCTCTCTGCCAACACCGCTCCTCTCACATCTTTGCCCATACCCTGCTCCCTCACGCCCCCTGTCTCTCTCCCTCTCTCTTACATCACCTGCAACCCCCATCACCTCCCTCCATCTTGCTCTCCCACTCCTGTAATGACTACATCTCACCTATACCCTGCAGAAGCCCATCCCTCATTTCCATCTCTCTCCTCACTAACTCCCCACCCCTAAACTCTATAAAAAAAACCCCCTCCACAACCTAGAGGAGGAGAAAAAGGCCACGGTGAAAACCTCCAACTAGAGGCAAAGTGGAGGGGGAACTCGTTTAGCAACCTAGGGGGAGAAA
Organism: Platanus orientalis; assembly: GCA_025762735.1. Lineage (NCBI taxonomy): Eukaryota > Viridiplantae > Streptophyta > Magnoliopsida > Proteales > Platanaceae > Platanus > Platanus orientalis. The sequence continues at coordinate 5,367 of JAOXJP010199778.1, forward strand.
GGGGTATTTGGCCTAAAGCTATAGCTGGCCCATCTTGAAGCTCGTTTTCATATCAGATTTTTCAACTTCAAAACTCCTTTCTCCTAAATCTTAAGCCCCAAAATCTTCCATATCAGACCAGACCACATTCGTTCAAGTCCAATCAACAATTTTACTACTCTGCCCGACTTCTCAAAACATACGAAGGAGATCCAATTTGAGTGCTACAATAATGAGATGGCTGCCTCTCTATGTCTGAAGAAACTATTGGAAGATTTTTCGTTTATTTATTTTCACGCTCTCTGAATAGGTTTCAGGTATTTCTGTTCTAAAGTTTGAGGTTTCTCAATATTTCCATCATTGATTACTAGATGGGTGATATCATTTTACTATTTTAATTTTAATTTACAGATGATAGGATTCATGGCATGTTTCCATTTTTTCTAATTTTGTTTTGTGGTTAAGAGATACATATCTGAATTTCTGAACTTTGATTCCTTGAATCTTTAGAATTTTAAGTTTCCTTGTTGTTTTAGTTGAAATGTGAATTTTAGTTGGTGAGGTCTGGTGTTTCAATATATAATGTTCAAGTCAATGTTTGTGGTTTTGCTCAATTATCAGAAGATTTACACTTTTTATGTTTTTTAGCAAGTGGTACAACTTAGTCTAATGAATTAGGTCTAGTTTATCGGAAGACTTTATTTTATTTTATTTTTATGCATCCTATTGATTTATTTAGTTATCACCTATATACAAATTTTGGGTTTTCAAGATCATTGTGTTATGAAAAGGATGTGCTCTTTCTGTTAAGAATAAACCTCTTTTGGAATTTGCCCACGTTGCTCAATCATTCAATTTGTTTTTTTAGCCCGCTTCATTATTGAATAAATATAAACTTGCTCGTTTTTTACATACTCGAGTTTGAAGTCTTATATGTATGAAATTCTTTTGTGAGTGCATGTATTCATAGACCCTCATATGACTTTGTATTTTATGTAGATATAAGAGTTTGGATCTATCATTACTATTTTTATTGTGATTATATTTTAACCTCTTTCCAATTTGATATAAGTTTGTTCTAGGCAATTTTTTTTTGGATCAGTTCTGATGTGAAGAATGGGTTCTTGACCATGATTTGGTTAGGCAATGCTAATCATGGATATTATACATTTATAACTTTCATAATCAATGGATTGTTGATTCATTCTTGTGCCCTTGTATGACACACATTGATTCATTCTTTTGTTCCTCATGCTGTGTAGAATTTTTTGCATGTGTCATGTTGGACTTTGATTTAATAGTGTGTTGTTCTATCTTTTTCTATTATTCCGGTATTATACTGAGTTTTGGATCGTTAACATGCTACCTTATTACTTCATTCTTTGTATGATGTTGAATATATTAAGTCAATATTTTATTGTAATGGACCTTGATTTAATGTCACTCTTGTGTTTAAGTTAGATTTTACACTCATGCTTTGATACACTAAGAAACTGAAAGACCCATAGGACCATCATCGGTTTATGAAACTTGTACACTATCATTTCTTCTTATCACTCTTGCACTAATCCTTTGTGTGTCTTAAGCATGAGAGAAATGACAAAAAATGTATGTTCCTAACTTCATTCCCTTAGCTTATTTTAATTCATTCAAGTTAGATGTGTAGATTAATTGCAAACCATTTTATGTGCAGGAGATATGCAAAGACCATAGTTGTAGGAGGGTGGTGCATCTGCTTTAGTTATGAAGCTTTATGCAAAAGGGTAAATGGTATATCAATCTACCTAGAATAACTAGTTCATTTGATTAGTGATTTTATACTTATTACTTGGCGACTTTGGGTTATGTATTATATTTAGATAACTTAATTCACTTTGTCTAAATTGTATATATATGATGGATGTAAATGGTGGATGGATACGAAGCTGTCGGATCGACAGTGATGATGTGGTGGATGTATGATATATTTGGAGTGCTTTGTGGATATGTAGACTATCAGGTTATTGAAGAAGTGACATGGGGATCACTATTCATCCCTAGGGGGTCTATATTACAGTCGTTATGCTGCCAAAATTTTGGTAGAAATGGCATGTGGATTTCTTGCCTAATCTCAATAAAATGAGATAAAAGGCAATGAGCAAGATGAATAGATAATAAATCAAGTTAACCATTAGACTATAACGAGTTTAGAATAGGTAACCGTGAAAGCGGATGAGGTGGGGTGCCTAATACCTTCCCCAACTCATAAATGAACAACTTGTCTTAGAATCTTTGAGAGTTGACCAGTCAAAGTGTGGAGTCAGACATTTCAAACCCTTTTCAAAACTTAAACTTGTTTTGTTTTCAAAATTGATGTCCAATCACATCATTAAAAAGACATGTGGTGACTCCAAATCATGTGAGATATTTCCTGTGATAGGTAAGTCTCTTTTTAAAGGGATTTATCTGTCGTACGAAAATCGAGACCCACAGTGACAGAAGCAGTGAAGGAGGCTATATGGTTGAGAGGCTTGCTTGGTGAGCTTGGTCTGAAACAGGGATTGATTACAGTTCATTGTGATAGTCAGAGTGCCATACATCTGACTAAAAATCAGATGTACCATGACAGGATGAAACATATTGATGTCAAATATCACTTCATTCAGGAGATCATTGGGCAGGGTCAGATTGCAGTAAAGAAGATCGAAGCTGAAGATAATCTAGCTGATATATTTACCAAGTCACTTTCAGGTCTCAAGTTCAAGCATTGCTTGGACTTGATTGGAGTTTGCAGTATATAAAGTTACCATTCGGGGTTGTGTGGAGAATATGGAAATAGAGTGTTTCTGTACTATGTAACATCGGTAGAATTTAAGCCAAGGTGGAGATTTGTTGTGTTAATGTCTTGTATTCAACCCAAGATATAACCCAGGATGATAACCCGAAAAACCCGAATATGACCCGAAAACGGGTGAAGGTGAGCAACGCGAATTAGGATTTTGGGGGGTTTATATTTGGGGTTTCTCGATTTTTATGCCACCGCACTGTTCATTGTAATCTCTGTTCTTCGATCATAGTGAAAGCTCTTCTCCGTTTTCGCTCGTGGACAAAGGCTTCAAGCTGAACCACGTAAATCGTCTTGCTCTTGTTGTGTGATTGTTTTCTATTTTATTTTCTCTTCTTGTTTGCTGCATACGATCACAGATCTAGGTTTCTGCATAACAATTTTGGCTAACAAATATTATTTGTTTGATTAAGTTTTTTTTTTGTCATCTAGGGAAGTTGAAATTGTTATAGAATTGATTTTGATTCTTACAGTTTTTAAAAAAAATTTAAATGTGATACTTTTTTATTTTAGATTATCTTTGTTTCTATAATTTCTTTTTGGTGTTTTTAGGACTTCCATTTTAGTTTCTTTTCCCTTTATCTTTGTAGACATTTCGTTTGCTCTACTATATATGTTAATAGTAGACCCTTTTCCATGTGACTGTGTTTTTTGTTTTTTGTCTTTTGGTAAATGTCCATGTGATTGTGTTTAGGGCTAAAAATTTTCCTTTTACTTCTTTGTAATTTCATTGTAGGTTATAATTTATTCTTCTTTTCTATGAGACCCCTAGTGGTTGGGATAAATTTTTATTGACTTGTTAGTTTTCTAAGTATTCTACATTTCATATATTGTTTTGTTTATGTAATTTAAGGTTTAGACATTGAACATTAGAGGCCTGATGCAACTAAAGAAGCAAAGAAAAAGAAGAGAATTTGGAAATTTAGATCGATCTTAAGGGCCCTTTGACTGATCTGGGCATAATCGGGATTGCACAGTAGGCCACCAGAGTTAAGGTGGATTGATCCGAAATCGTTTGGATCAATCCGGGGGCAGAACTTCAATTGCAAACTAATAGAAGGACTCTGTGGAGAAGGGGGATTATTGCCGAACTCAATCTCTATGTACTATATAATGTCTCTATTGTTGTTTAGAGTTTGTAAGAGAGAAAAAAAAAAAAAAAAGAATGAGATTGAGAGAGAACTCTTGTAATCTTCTACGAATAGTGAAGATTTCTCTGTGGCTTCATGGTTTTTCCCCAACTTAAAGTTTTCCACATAAATCTTATGTTTTGTGATATGCTTGTGGTTATTATTTGTTTTCTCTTTGACTATTATTGTTTTTATCTAGTTTAGTTTGATTAATAGGCTTTGGCATCATACCCAATAATGGGTATCAGAGCTAAGGTTTGGAAAGTCAGTTTCAATAAGCCAAGGGAGTGTGAGACTTCATTTTGAGTGAGAGCAATGGTAGCACACGCGAATAAATCCATGAAGTTCAAGGTTGAAAAGTTCAATGTATAAACTTTCCACTATAGAAGATGCAGATAAAGGATTTCCTATACAAAAGAAATCTCTATCAACCTCTTGGAGGGAAGGAAAACAAATTTGAAATGATGTCAGACATGGATTAGGAGGTGCTCAACAAAAGAACCCTAGGTATGATCAAACTTTCTTTATCATCATCGGTTGCTTTTAATATTTCCAAAGAAAAAACCATTGAAGGTCTCATGGTTGCCTTTGTGAGGATGTATAAAAAACCATCCACATCAAATAAAATATTTTTAATGGAGAGGATGCTCCATATGAAGATGACTAAGGAAAAAACCACTGTGGAACATCTAAACAAGTTTAACACAACCACAAGTCAATTAACCCCAATATGCATCAACTTTGATGATTAAATTAGAACCTTGTTGCTTATATTTTCTTTACTAGAAGTTGGGATGACTTTGTTATGGCATTAAGAAATACCTCGAGTTTAGACACCCTGAAATTTAAGGATGGGGTGAGTGTAATACTTAGTGAAGAAGTTCACTAAAAAACAATAGGAGAAGTGTCATCAAGTGGGAGTGCAATGAATGTGAAAGGCACATGAAGAACTACTAAAAAAGGGTAAGACCGTGGGAGATCAAAATCTAAGAAAAAAATGTAAGTCAACAAAGCTAAGAGTGGAATGCTAGAATTATGGGAAGAAATGTCACCTCAAGAAGAATTGTTGGGTACAAAAAAAGAAAAAGAAGTAAGGCAACAATAATAAGGAGAAGGAAGCTTCTGCAAACATTATAGGTGATATTGTTAAAGATGCTTTAATCTTTGCACTCAATAAAAAAACCAGAGTCTTAGGTGTTAGATTTTGATGCATCCTTTCAAGCCACGACAAACAAAGACTGTTTCAAGAATTATTTGCAAGGGCACTACGACAAAGTTTATCTTGGAGATGGAAAATCTTGGAACATAATTGGAAAGGGAGATGTTTGGTTAAGTTTACCTAATAGTGGTACAAGGATGTTGAGTGATGTAAAAGATATACCAAATTTGAAGAGAAAATTATTTTTTGTTGCCCAACTCATAAGTTCAGGACATACAACTAATTTCACGGGAGACACATGGAAAATAATCAAAGGTGCTTTGATGATAACTCGTGAAAAGAAAAAAAGATACACTTTATTTAATGGTTCCATTAATGTAGCTGAAATGGGTGTTAATTAAGACACATGGCACTCCAAGCTTGGGCACATAAATGATAAATGAATGAAGATTTTTAACAACAAAGAAAAGCTTCCAAGTTTAAAGGATTTAGACTTGAAATTTTGTGGAAAAAAAAACATTTTGGCAAAATAGAAGAATGTAAGCTTTTCTAAAATATGAAGCATGTCAAAACTTAAGAAGTTGAAACTGATCCATACCGACATATGAAGACTTTTTCAGGTATCATCTCTTGGTGGTTCTTACTACTTTGTTACTTTTATTAATGATGCTACCATAAAATTATGAGTTTTCCTGAAACATAAGTCTAACGTGTTTAAAGTGTTTAAGAAGTCAAGAGGCTTGGTGAAGAATAAAACATGTTTGAGGCTTAATGCTTAAGGTCTAACAATGGAGGGGAATATTACAGTAAAGAATTTGAGAAGTTTTGTATTTTGAATAGAATCAAAAGAGAGAAGAAAATATCACACATCACAATAAAACAATGTGGCTGAGTGGATGAACAAAACAATTGTAAAGAATGTCAAAAACATGAGGTTACATGCAGAATTGCCCAAATAGTTTTGGACTGATGCGGTAAGCATAATCATATATACTTGAACAATAGAGTGCCTTCAGTACCATTAGATAGTGATTTTCCTGAAGAAGCATGAACAGGAAAAGAGGTAAGCCTTTCACATCCCAAAGTGTTTAGTTTTATATTTTATGTTTATATTAATGTTGATTAGAGAATACGTTAGATGCAAAGTCTAAGAAGTGCACTTTTATTTAGTATGGTTTTGATGATTTAGGATACCGGTTTTAGAATGATGAAAACTTAAAAATCATTAGAAGCAGAAATGTAGTATTGAATGAAAAAGTCATGTACAAAGATAAGATAAAGTAGCATAAAGGAGATGATAATATTTCTGAGGGTGAAGTACAAAGATTTAAAGGCAATGAGATGTCATAAGAAAATTGAACAATTATAATGACTGATGGGGGTGAACTGAACTACTATGATGAAGCATTGGAGGTTGATGAACAAACTAAGAGAATACCATGGATGAGGAGATAAAGTCCTTGATTACAAACTAGACATGAGACTTAGTTCCACTACCCAGAGAAAAGAAGGCATTGGACAACAAGTGGGTGTATAGGTTAAAAGAGCATGATGGAGTAAGATATATAATGTCAAGCTAATTTTAAATGAGTGTCAACAAAGAAAATGTATTAATTATTCTAAACTATATATATAT
>JAOXJP010199789.1:0-12094 GCA_025762735.1 Platanus orientalis
GATTTAGTTGACATGCGCAGGCATAGTTGAAGAATTTTCTTTAGTTGGATGCCACATTGCACCTACACTGAAGACCTATTGAAGTTACTTTTGATTCTCTTAACGACTCTACTGTGGTACATCTTGCCAAATGTCTTGCCAAAATCTTCAAGCAGCTCCTAGGGAATGGCGCTTAAAAGCTTCCCCAAGGACAATACAAGCAATCCAAAAAAAAGAAAAAAAGAAAAAAGCCCCAAGAAAATGCAGGTTACACCTACAGAGATTCCCACCCCCTTTTAATATCCACAAAATCACAATCAGAAAACTCTTTATTATTGATTACCCAAAAACAGCAACTTTCTTTTAACCCTACTAAAAACTTCAACGGGATGCTCAGCTTCATTTTGGAAAGTCCTTTTGGTTCATGCCAACCACAGAAACCAGCACATCACATTTAACATCAATCTCCACAGCACTTATCAAACCTGGACCAACCAACCACCAAAGCTTTAAATTCCCTTGGGAAAAACTCCAAACTCGTTGAGAGCAGTGTTTCACACTTCTTTAGAAGAATCACAGTGGTCAAAAATATGGTTTATAGATTCCTCATCCTTTATACTCAAAAGGCATAAATCTGAAGAATATGCCCACCTTTCCTGAAATTATCCACTGTTATAATGCCTGCCCCTCACAGCTGTCCACACAGGAATTGGATATTAAAAAGAACTTTGGGGCCCCAAAGAACTTTCCAAGGGAATTCTATACTTTTGTAGACTTCATAAATATCATAGCAGGACTTGACTGTGAAGCTACCATTATGCCTCCTTGACCATTTTCTATAGTCTTCCCTTTCATGAAGAATCTGATGCTGATCCAGGAACCCCATCACACGAGTCATCTGATCTAATTCCCAGTCATTAAGATGTCTAAGTAGTTGCAGTCTCCGTCCCCTTCCCCTCTCATCTGCCTCCCAAATATCAGCCACAAGAACCTTGTGATTGCTAGCAACTCTGTAAATCACTGGAGCTTCCATCTTCATCAGATGAAGAGAACACCATCTATCTTTACAAAAGAAAGTATTGGTTCCTAACCCACTTCCATCGATATGGCCTTTTTAAAGGGCTCTAACAGATCCATAATGCCTTTCCAACAACCCCTACCATGCGACAAAGAGTCCCCATTTGTTTCCCATTTATTTAAAAACCCATACTTTGCCACAATCACTCTTCTCTGAAGACTTTCGTTCCAGCCCAAAGCACTGTAATCATTTGGAGGGGAGAGCCTTATTAACCACACCAATCCACATGATGCCCAATACCCCTTCTTTTTTTGTTCTACAAACAACATCGAATGAAACCAGATGGTAAACCAAGTTCTCGTGCCTACCAACCCATAAAAATCCCTTTGAGATCTTTGTGACAGATGTGGGAATCACAAATATGGACATGAAATACATCAGTAAACTGGCAAGAACAAACTTTATCAGTGTAAGTTCCCACCTTTTAATAATTACAATCCCTTCCAACTTCCCCAACCTTTTTGGGCTTGCAATTACGGGGTTCCAAGACTTCATACACTTATAAGGGGCACCAAGAAGACGTTCAAGATAGGAAAAAGGAAGAAGACCTCGACCACACCCTAGGCAAATTGCCAAATGATCAAGTTGAAGAACAAATCCCACATCGTATATGCGATTTTAGCAAAATTCGCTTTTAACCTGGAAACTGCCTCAAAACATCTTAGCACACACCTCAAATACTATTGCCTCATAGAATCCTTGCACATCACTGCAATAATATATGCAATCTCATGAATTTGATGATAGAGCTACAGCCTACAGAAAGGGCATAAAATACCATAGTTGTGGGGAAGCTTGGTACATGGTGGAAAGATCGCTTCCTATGAAGCTCGTTCAGGAAGCTAATTCCATTCTGCTTCCCCAACTAATGGGAAGCGCGGTGAAGCAAGTGAAAACTATTTAGGAAAACGACTGGAAGACTCTAGAATAATGATTATTGACTGGGAAGCAATCCAAGAAACAATATTATATTTTATTTAATGTAAATCCTATGTTGTTAGCATTGAATAAAATATTATCTATGAAATTTAATAATGATTTTGTAGGGAAAAGATATTTAGTATTGAATGTATTGTTAATCTTATTCTATTCCAATCCAATGAAAAAGATTAAAATCTGATGGTTTTTATATACGAAGGTTTTCTATAGTTTGACCCTTAAGATGTAAGTTATCTACAAAAAATCTTACGTATGGTAAAATCTAAAAATGGTTGGCCATACTAATAACAAATGGTTTGCGTATTGATTTACGTGCTATGATTTTTTGTTACTTACATGGTATAGCTTTTAGGTTTTTTTTGTTGATACCTTTTAAAAGTTTATTCACTTTATTGTATTGTAGTTGAAATTAATGATTATAACTTATAGTTATTTGCTTTATTGTCATTTTTTGGCTTCTCACTTTCCAATGATTTATTGAGCCTAGCTTCCCACTTCTAACTTTCACACTACTTCCTGCTTTCGCTTCTCGCTATGGTAACTATGTAACATACATTCAACAAAGTCATCTTTACCCAAAAAAAATTCTGATTTTTTTTTACCTAGAATATTTCTATATGAAAAAACTTTAGTTAAAGAGATCAAAAAAAATAAAATATGTCACACGAAATTCCATGGACTGTCAGAACCCAGCATATTTCTACTGATCAAAAAGAAAAGAAAAAAAAGGATTCCACCAGGTGTCTAATGTGGTTATTTCATCTCTATAGTAGATTCTATCAGTTTTCAATTGCAAGTCATCATTTGCTTCATGGAAAAGATGCTTCCCATCAATGTTTTTTACATCATAGGTGTCAGAGATGCTTACGCTCTCCTCACAATGAGAGCAATCCAATGAACTGACCTTAGAGGCACAACTGTTCCAGTGTCTTTGTTGCCAAAGAGGGTTTTAGGGTTTCTAGACTGAAATTCACCTAGGACTGGTTTATGAAACCATAGTAAAATAACATGGATTGCAGTAAGTCCTTGTGGGCAATCCTATAGACTTTCCTGAGCCTATATGGAAGGGTCGCTGATGCAGAAAGAATCTTTAATAAATGTGTATTAATCAGCATCTCGAGTGAAGGCTTCCTTACATTCAGCAATCCAATGCTTTTGTCCAACTTTTGAACCCTAATATTTGAATTCTCATTCACAGTTCAATATACATGGTTTTTTTCTGTGGCGTATTAATTTTATTTTCTGCAGTGGGCTGCCCAGATTTAATTTAGGAGGTTATGTTCTCAAAGGTGGTTTAGGTAGCTTGAATCAGACAAGCAATCTTCTTGTCTATTTTTCTCTTGAATGGATATTGGTACTTTTGATTAAGTTGTCATGGGTTTGGATGTCTTCTTCTGATGGTTATAAGGATGTTTTCTTTAGTTGATATAAGCTTTTTCATTGTCCCATTGTCCCAGATATGCTTTCTGTTGAAGTATATTAATCTGTGTATCTCCTAACACCTTAAGGTTTTGGGAGAGTTGGTTAATCCACTGTTAACATGGTATCAGAACCAGTTAGGTCTTGACTTTGAAGCCTAGTGTAAGTATTTTTCCGGATGTAGTGGTGTGAGCGTGTGTGCGTTGTGTGGACTCACACCTGGCTCCCCAAGTGTGTTCCCAGGAGAGAACAGTGTTCCTCCAGGGGGGGGGTTGAAGTATATTAATTCGTGCATCTCCTAACACCTTAAGGTTTTGGGAGGAACTTCCCCTTAATGATTGACCTTGAATAGATGGTCTCCACCTCCCCTTTTTTCCTGCAAGGGGGGGGGGGCAATGTAGTCATTCTGACATTTTGATGTGCTCTTTTTTCTCATTTATTTGCCATGTTTTATTATCAGTTAGGTTCCTTTGGTGGAATTCTTTTCTTACAAAATGATTTCTGGCAGTCTTTCCAGGCCAAAGGCTTTTGGATGGCAAAAGGTCCCGGTTGTTTAACTGATGGGGAGATGGCTTATGATAATTCATCTAGAATTGAACCAAAACGTGCTCATCAATGGTTTGTAGATTCTACTGAGCCAGAGCTATTCCCTAACAAGAAGCAAGCCATAGAAGCTTCAAACAGCAAGTCGATATCAGGAATTGCAAATGTGAATGCTTCTCCATGGGAAAATGTTTCCAGTGTCCACTCACTCTCGGGCCAGTTCAGTGATCGGTTATTTGGATCCGAGACAGCAAGAACTATAAATTTCAGTGGTAGGGACATTCCATCTGTCAATGCAGGGAATTCGGATATGGGAAGGAAGAGTATCGAAGAACAATTTGGAAATGATCCTTCTGTTGGTTTATCTATATCTCATACAATGGAAGAGGGATCATGTCTTAGTTATGGTGGTAGCAGAAAAGTTAAAATTAATCAGGTCAGGGGTTCTGACAACGGCATATCTGGATCAATGGGAGACACCTACAATGGGGACGATAACACCACCATATCAATGAATCACACCTATAACAAGGGGGATGACAATACTATATCAATGGGTCACACCTATAATAGGGGGAATGACAGTGCCATATCGATGGGTCTCACCTATAATAAGGAGGATGACAATAACATATCAATGGGCCATACCTATAATAACGGGGCTGAAAATACCATATCAATGGGTCTTACCTATAATAAGGGGGAAGACAATAGCATTTCAATGGGTCACATCTTCAACAAGGGGGATGGCAATATCATCTCAATGGGTCACAGTTGTAAGAGAGAGACAAATACCATATCTTTTGGTGGCTTTCATGAGGAACCTGAGACCAACCCCTCGGGTAGGCTCATAAGCAGCTATGACTTGTTAATGAGTCAATCCTCAGAAGCACTGGGTGGGAAAGAACTGGGTGCTTTGGATGGAGAGTTACTTTTAAATACTGCTCCACTGGCTACCTCTGGAACTGAAATCATTCCTAAGAGTAAGATGGAACTAAAAATGTCTAAGAAAGCAGCTCCAAGCAACTTCCCTTCCAATGTCAGAAGCTTGTTATCAACTGCTATGCTTGATGGAGTCCCTGTAAAGTACATTTCCTGGTCTCGGGAGGTAAATTTTAGATCTCAATGCTCATTATTCACATCAATTTTCCTGCTTAGTGACTTTTTTGGTTATTTCATATGCATATCAGAAGGAGCTTGGCGGAATTATAAAAGGGTCTGGATATTTATGCAGCTGTCAATCATGTAATTACTCTAAGGTGGGTTAGATTTTGTAGTTTTCACTTTAAAGGTCCAACAATGGGAGTGTTTTGCTGAGCCTCTTGACCTTGCTGATCAATCAAATGGCTCATTCAGGCACTTAATGCTTATGAGTTTGAGCGCCATGCTGGTTGCAAAACAAAGCACCCTAATAATCACATATTCTTCGAGAATGGGAAGACTATCTATGGGATAGTCCAGGAGCTAAGGAGTACGCCACATAATTTGTTGTTTGAAGCAATTCAAACTGTTACAGGTTCACCAATTAATCAGAAAGCGTTCCGCCTCTGGAAAGGTGATACAACTTATTCAGTTTAATTACTGTTATTGGTTTACCTTAAGTCCCCTTTTTTGGGCTTATAATTAGGGGGGTTGGTGGGAATTCTACCCAGACTGTTTATTGGTTTAAGATATTTATGAATGTTGGATATTTCACCTTTTCTGTGCATTTATATTGAAAGATGTAATTCTTTCCACATGCACATACCCACAGATACAAATAATCACATTCTTTGAGAAGGAAAGACTATTTATCCAATTCAAGAGCTAAGGCATAGGCCTTACAACTTGTTTGAAGCAATGATGGGTTGGTCAATAAATCAGAAGCTTTCACCTTTGGATAGGTAATGGAAGCTAATTAGTTTAATTACCACTATAGGTTCCAAACTCCTTTTGCGTTTAACCAGGGGTTTAACATGATTCCTTCCAAAACTGTTATTGTTTCAACACATCCAAGAAATTTGGTTATTTCACCATTTTTTCTGTGCATTTATTGTGAAATATGTAGTCCCTTTTGCTCTGCGCTCTCTCGCATGCGCACACACACACACTCACTTGTCCTCCCTTTCAGAATCACTTGAAGCAGCAACTGACACCCACTCTTTCACTTCTCTCTTCAGAATCATATGAAGCAGCAAGCCGTGAACTTCAGCGTATCTATGGGAAGGATGAATTACAACCATCTCAAAAGGAACTTTCTTAATGTGCCTTGATTAATTGTGAGGTAGTGTAAACTCTGAGATCTGTGCACATAAACATACATCTTTTTGGTAATTTTATGTACTCGTCAAGGAAGTCAAAATGGTAGGGGCAAAATGACTTTTATTGTAATTTTATGCACAACCAGTTCAGGTAAGAAATGAATGTCATTATGATTTAAGACAAAGGTTCTTGGATAAAATTAGAAGAGTAACATTTGCTCCATTAGTAAAGAGTACAGAAATAGAGCATGAAATCTTCGTCCAAAAGCAATGGATATATATTGCCTTGCATGGTCCTAAACTTCTTCAAGGGATCACTGGGAACTCATTTGTTCTCCCTATCATTAGAAATGAAACTTAAGCAGTCATCTTTTCTCATACTTTGCTATTAAAATGCACCTCAGAGTTGTCTTCAATTTTTTTCTTTTGAATTATTTTCAAGAGCTCAAAAGCAAATGAGCTTTATATATTTTATTGTTCTTTACCCAGTCACCTATTGCCTATGATCGAGGGTGCCCTGTCATGACATTTTAAACTTGAAAGTTTGGCTCAATGATTAGCCTACATTTCCGAAGGTAGAAAGATATTAGCAGCTGTTTGATCTTGAATCAGATTGTATGGGTCACGTCGAAATGCCCTGCCTAGATGTCCAACTTGTATTTGTTTAGGCCATGTTTGGATCCTAGGTATCAAAATAGCATGGAATTACCTACCTTCATGTTGCATTGGTCGCCATTTTGAGGTTTGATTTTAGCAGAGCATTTACTGTTTCTCTCCTATCCAATTCCCAGGACCGTGGGTTTTAAAACGGTTTTAAAATGTGGACCCTTGGAACTCTATATAAGTGGAGGTGTCACCATTTTTATTTTAAACACAGGAACTTCTGTTAACTCTCTTAAATCAATTTCCCATGACAATTTGACTTCAGATGTTGAACTTTGAATTATAAAAAATATGGGGGAATTGTTGAATATTTTTCTCTTTGGCTAATGGCTATAAAGTAAAGCATATAACAAAGTCGAATGGGATTTCCTGATCTATAATATGGCCAAAGTGGGTTTCAGTCCAAAATGGCAATAATGGATTAGGCAATGCATATCTTCCCCCACTTTTCAAGTGTTGCTCAACGGATTCTATCATCATACCCCTCCAAATTTAAAAGTAGGCATTAGTCGCATCCTGGGCATGAGTGTGGCTAGTATCCTGATGAAATATTTAGGCCTTCCATTTTCCATTGGAAGGAATAAAATCCAGGTCTTTAACTTCATAGCACAAAAGGCTTGCTCTCATATCAGCTCTTGGAAAGCCCAAATATTGTCCCTAGCTGGAAAGGAGGTGCTCCTGAAATCGTCCTGAAATCGGTTGTTGCAGCCCTTCCTACTTATGCCATATCATGTTTCTAAATTCCCAAGCACATTTGCCAAACAATAAATCAAAATCAAAGGCGATTTTGGTGGGGCAAACCAATCAAGAACAACGCATTAATTGGGTGAATTGGGCAACATTAACCAGATCCAAAAGAGATGGGGGACTGGGATTCCATGACCTATTAACAGCAAACAGTGCTTTGTTGGCCAAACAATGTTGGAAACTAATTCAAAAACCGAGTTCCTTATGAGCCTGATTCATGAAGTCAATCTATTTCCCCTCTCAACATATTCTTAATCACCATCTAAAGGAGAAGTCCGGATCATGGGGTTGACAAAGTCTTTTCAAAGCTAGAGAGGTTCTAAAATTAAGGATGTCTATGGATAATAGGGTCAGGTTCAAAGGTATCGGTGTGGGGAGATAGATGGATTCCTTCGCTCCCAAATGGCATCTTGCAATCCCCCCCTCCCCCTTCATATTCCCCTACACAGGTGAGTGACTTAATTAATGAGTCTCCTCTAACCTGAAATCTCTATGGGCTAGGAGGCTTCATATCTCATGAAAAAGAAAATGCTATACAGCAAATCCCCCTAAGCTGACTCATGTCTGAAGACCATATAATTTGGAAATATGACAAGTCGAGCCACTTCTCAATAAAATCTGCATATTGTGCCTAGTCAGCAATAACGCTTCAACCCCCACCACTCATTGGAAGAAGCCCTTCATGCTCGAATACCCACAATATCACCAATTTGTCCTATGTGTAATGTGACGAAAGAATCAGTCATACATAGCCTTGTTCAGTGTGAGATGGTTAAATGCAGTTGGAATTCTCTGTTGCCCTCTTCATCCCAGTCTAACCCTTCCTTGCTTTTGCTATCTCAATGGTTTTCATACTGGCTAGAAAAGAAATGATCTTCCAAAGTGGAGAAAAGGAAGTCGTTATCCCTTATGACTATCTTATTATGGTGTATTTGGATTCAACGTAACCAAGTTATTTTTAATCGCAAACATTTTAACAACTATCAGGTATCTTTCTCTTATCACAAGTTAACACGAGACCTCGACCAGATCTGGCATCCCCTTGACTCAGCTCGACAACCTTTTTTGACCCCATTGGGGTGTTTTGTCAACCAGCTGCAGGACTCTAGCTGCCTTTTTGTTCATGTGGATGCAGCGTTACCTGCTCAAAGCACGGGGATAGCAGTGGCTGCCATAGCTCGAAACAAGGAGGGGAGATAGATGGGCTCAGCAAGAAAGAAAGACGGATGGATAGAGTCATTAGAAGTAGAATTAGAAGCTATTCGTTTGAGTCTCCTTCTAGCAAGACAGATTGGAGCGACCACGGTTATGCTGCAGTCAGATGCCTCTCAGGCAGTGAATATCTTGCATGGGCCTTTTGATTCCTGTCCTTGGTCTTTTAGGCATATTTTTGTTGAATGTGTAGCCCTGTTAAATGATAACCCAAACTTTGTGATCAATCATGTAAACCGCTCCCTTAATAGGGAGGCTCATAGTTTGGCCCAACGGGCTCTTCGTGAAGGTAACCTCCCCCCCAGGTACCATTTGTTGGTCTTTCCTGGGAGAGAGTTCTTCATCTGCTGTATTATCCTTTCTCATTACCAAAAAAAAAAAAAAAAAAACATAAACTCATTAATCATCCATTCTAAACTCCTGCAACTTCCAGTTCCTAGTTCCAAACACAGCCAAATAAAATAAACGTTGATCTTATGCGATACTGCCTCAGCTAACCACATGATTGGATTATACATATTTCGGTTCACATCATTTATTTCAATCAGGTGGCTTCCATGGATTATGAGAAGTTGCTTTTAGTTATTTGGTGGAGTCCTACGGGAATCCATTGATAATTACAAGGCACTGCAAAGCCAAGTTTCCAGAGACCCACCACTCAAAACTTCTTGATTTGAGGTCTTGCTCTGTTTGGGTGGTAACTTGTCGACCTCGGTCGAGGAGGAAATTTTGTATAGTCATTGTTTAATTTTTGAGTAGGAATACTCCTATGTCTTACAGTGCTCCTTTCCACCTTGGGGGTGGGTACATCAGCGTCGAAAATGAGTTAAATATTTATTTATTTATTTTTATTTTTATTTTTATTTTTTTGGTTAGAAGTTGAGGGTGCATATCACTTGTAGGCTAAAAGGATTTAATCCGCTCCTCTTAACTAACGCTCCGTACATCAGCGCCGAAGAGTGATTATCATTTTTTTTGGGGAGGGGGGGTGCATATCACTTGTCAGTGCTGATGTGCCCAACTCGTGACAGGGGCTGAGAGGAGCGTTAGTTAAGAGGGGCTGATCCAATCCTCCCTCCAGCTAACAACATCCAGGGATGTGCTGATGAAAATGAACGTCTGGACCTGGTTGTCTTTATCCCTTGAAAATTGCAGCATCAAATATTTTGTTTCACCAAATTGGTTCACACCAAGATGAAAGTTGACACTGACTGGCTTTTTTGGTTTTCCTCCGAGTGATTATTCCATTTGATCCTTGCTCCCTGTGAAATAAGGAGGGATGAATTGTTGACCGGTTTCAATAATAATATGTTTTTCTTTTTGGTAACTTCAATAATAATTTGTTTGGCAGTTCATGCATCATCCACATTAAGTGGTTTACTTCCTTACAAACCATGGTGTTCAGGGAGGCAACCTTTCAGTTGTGCAAGTGCAGAGTTACACAGGACGAGGGTACAAAATCCGGATATTAGATCATCTGCGTTAAAAAATAACCCTACAGGACCAGCCACGAGGGTGGAAAAACCAGTTTTGAAAACCGGATTGGACGACGTAGTCCAACCCTGTTTGTCTGGACCAGCACCCTAAATGGTTCTATAGAAACTTAAAACGGTAATCTGTCAAAAACTGCATATGACTGGCAAAACCAGTCAAACCCAATTAAAATCGGCTGGTTTTTTATGAACCCAAAATCATTCCTTTTTATTTTTTCTCGAAAAATGAAGAAGAAAAAATTAGAAACATGTCTTTCCAAATGCTAATCCCACTTTCCATGAATTCTTTTATTATTTGATATTTTATTACATCTTTTGATATGTCTGAAAATTAGAAACCCGGCCGTAAGCCTTCCAATGCTTCATGTTTTCTTTTTTCTTTTTTTGGTATTTATTACATTTTACTTATTTTTTAAGCGAATCATGAATCATTGTTAGATCATATAAATTGAACCCGGTTGGACCTGACCTGTCCACCTTACCCGATGGACAGTCTAGCTCTCAAAACTACGGAAAAAAATCGAAATGGTATTATGGTGCATTGACAGGTGCGTCATGAGTTTCAACCCAAGATTAAGTAGGAACACCTTTGGTCAATCAAGATCAGTATGGCATAAGAGGCTGATACATCAGCGCCAAAAAGTCAAAAGCATCTCCCAAAAAGAGTAAATTACTTTTTTGGTGCTTATGTGCCTGTCCCTGATGCTATACTGACCTAGGACGCACAGGGGCAGTGATACCAAATCCCAGCAGGCCTGAAATCCTGTACGATGTGACATCTCAAAAACTGAGTTGATTCCCCCCTTGTGTGGCCATTGAGTGGCTCACAAGCGGGGTGGTGTAGAGGATTTCAGGCCCTCACCGGCTACCTGAGATCAACGGAAATTCAGACAATAATTGCAAGGAAGCCTGATATAGGATTGAAAGGTCGTCACGGGAAGCAAGTTAGATTCAGGCTTCCCCAATTTATGGAAAGTGAGTTAAAGCAATTCGAGAAAGCAATCTAAGTGATTAGACAATGAGATTCTAATGAACGAATCATTATAAGGAATTAAAAGAATACAGTGCACCTTTGTAACCACTAAGGTGGTGCAATGAAATCATTTCATTTGAGTTCTCCAAGTCTTTTGTAGTCACAACCGGATGGTTTGTAATAATCTCATTCAGATTTGCAGTGATTTATGCTTTGATATCATAAGTCATTTCATTTTATAGAAAAACCTAAGATGACTTCATTTCTAATTGTGATAAACAAATCAGTACAATTTTGAATGAGTTCATTAGAAAACCATCATCTCAAGGCTACAAATGCCCTAGAAACTCAAATGAAATGATTACATTACAGGTGGCTGCCAAACAGGCTCTAATGTGATGCTATTGCCAACTCACAAATGTATGCCTCTTTTGCAAACAGAGCGGCGAATCAATCTCTCATCTTCTCCATGCGAATTTACAGGAGAATCCATGTCATACTTTATCTGAACTTCTTGAGTGATGGAGGCTGGTTACGTTGAATAATTGGGTTAAATAGATCTGGTGATTGGTCCCGGTAGCAGTGTGTTGGTCGCTATTGTTAGAGTGGGACAACCAGTTGTTTAATGACTATGTCAAACCCTCTTACAGGGTGAACAAGAGAGCAAGGAGAAAGTTATTTTTTGGGCTAAGTGATATACAAGGGATATGATGCGTTGACAATGAGGCTTTTGTAAGAAATTGGGCAAATGCTATTGGTTGGTAAGTTTTGTTAGGGGGTGGGTGGGGCACACCAGTCTCTATAAGGG
>JAOXJP010199800.1:0-12094 GCA_025762735.1 Platanus orientalis
TCAGGCTCAGGCTGAGTTTGGGCCCATATAAGTCAATCAGGCTAAGTTCAAGCTGACCTCGGCATAACACATCCTGGCCTGATTGACAACCCTAGTTGAATCACAAAAAGTTTTGCTTCCTTTTTTTAAAAACAAATTTCGGTACATGATCTTGGTGATTGATCAAATTGAGATTTGGTTCTTCAAATTGGTGATTTCTCTTGTTCACCTTATGGGTATTAAATTTAATTCCTAGGTTTTTATGAGTTTTTTGCTTTGCAACTGTAGCTCTACTTCTTGTTGCTTATGAAGTAATGTTAATTGTTGTTTTTTTCTTTTTGTGTTCTAACAGGAATTTTAGCATCGGTTGATAATCAAGCTTTTAATTAATTTCGTATAGCCTGCATCACCACCGCCCAATGAGTTGTGTGGTGAGTAGGGTTGTCAACTATCCGATTATTATATGTATTTGATTTGTATTTGATCCACTAATATTAGTTTCAAATGCATTTATATACGATTCGTTTATTCGATTAAATATCTGTATCCGTAGAAATTAATATTTATCTTATAATATTGTAAGACAATTTAGGTAGAATACAACTTTTGAATACTATAACCTTGATCTTAACTCATTTTTCATCTCTCATTCCCAATTTGAATGAAAGAAAGCTCCCAATAGCCAATTCCCCATTTTCTCGTTGATCTATCAATTGGCTTTTTCTCTATAATTTCTAGGTCCATATTGTCTTTGTTAATATCCAATAGTCAAGCCAATATTTGATTAAATAAACAAATACAAATATGGATGTGCCAATATCGGATTCGTATACAACCATACTGGTGAGGAGGGACTAAATGAGAGGGACTGATTTTCGATTTGGTTTTGGTTTTTTTCTTTTTCAAATGTGGGGTTGGAGATGGTTCCACTCAGAAGGGAAAGGATCTTCTGCAGACAATTTGTCTATCTCCCCATGTCCCCATGCACAAAGGGTGGGATGTAACAGGGTTAAAATCATGACAAAAGGGATCAAATAAAAAGGGAAAGGATCTACTACACTCAAAACACTAAGTTCCTTCGTGTTCCCACACCACATGCTGACACGTGATGATTTTCTTGATGATTTTCTTAATTTGGTGCCTCTTTTAAATAGGGAGCAAATGTTTATTTGATAACTGTTTTTACAGTTCGAACCTTATACACCTCACATTTTGCATATGTGGACACGGGGGGCAGACAAATTGGGGGTAGCAGTTCCTTTCCCAAAAAAAAAAAAAAATAGTACTTAAAATGAGATGCATCACATGTCAACATGTGGTGTGGGGACATGGGGACAGAAATTTCAGAGGAAATCGTCTACTGCTCCAAATCTCTCAACAATATTTTTTGACTGAAATTTGATACACATTTTTTTTTGTGCAAATCACTGCCACTTTTGTGGCTTGATAAATCCATTTGGACTGTATAGTAATTTGGAGCTGTAGACGATTTCATTTAGATCCTCTTTACTTTCTTTGAATTGAAAAAAAAATAAGACCTTCGTTTTGGCCATGTCTGCCATGGTGATTAAGGACGTGCACAGGACTCAATCCAAAAATTGGCCTGAAAGGCTCAGCCCAAGAATAGCCCCTGTAAGGCCTTGGGCCTAAATTGAAATTCAATTTCCAGTTTGGGTCATGGTTGAAACTACACTGGCTTGGCCCAAGGCCCGATTCCCATAATATAGATATATAGAGTTTTTTTATAAATTTTTATAGAAATAAAGTTTTATTTATTTATTTATTTATTTATTTATTTTTATATAAATGTATATTTTTTTTCATTAATTTTAGTTGTATATAATGGGCCAACCTGAGTCCAGAAGAATAAAGTTGGGCCCTGCTTGGGTCTTGATTTCTGATATTTTTCTTCCAAGCCTAAGCCTGTCCCAAACATGGTCTATACACACCCTTAATGATGGTCATTACAGGTAGGGGTATTAATGAGCCACGCTTTGCCCTGCTCAGCTCGGGCTAGTAAAGGAAGGTTCTGCTCGGCACGCCAAAAAAAAAACAAAGAAGCCAAACAGTCTTAAGGCCTGAGCTTTTAGTGAGCTGAGCTTAGTAACATGGCTCAGGCTCAGCTCTGTGAACTTAAATTAAACAAGGTTCAAGCTCGGCTCACTCCAAACCAAACGGAACTAACTCAGCTCATTTACAGCCCTAATTACGGATTGTTACAGGAAACACTACCATATAGGATCCCAATTCGATAGAAGCTAGGTAAGATGGAGAAGCTCGCACGTATTTAGGCCTCTCTCGTGTGAACGTTAAATGCCCTACTAGAAAATGTGGGACAGAAGGTCAGGAATCACTTTTTTAACCATTTTACATTGATAAAAAAATACAGAATATTATTTATGCTGTCTGGCACTTTTTTTATAGATAATAATTAGCAAATAATAATTTTATTCATATACTGATATTAGGTCTATATATATATATATATTTATATTTATATTTTTTAACAAATTTACTATCATTAAATAGTTCAAGTGTCAACAGTTCAAAAGAAAGAAAAAAAAAAACCATATAATATGCATTTAAGGGCAATTATGGGCCTAAAACCAACTCAAAATTTAAAAAAGAATTTTACTTTGAACTGCTCAAACTCGTCTCAAAGCCTGTTGGTTTTTTAATGTGTCGAGTTTGGTCCCAACTTTTAGGCCCAAAGTTTTATTCGGACCAAATTTGGGTTTAGGTAAAGAATTTGGGCTGAGTTCAGGCTGACCTTGACCCGGCTCATCCCAGTCCAATTGACAGCCCTAACGCACCTTCAGTCACCATCATGAAAATAGAAAAAAGGTAAATAAATTTAAGGGGGCAAATTTCCGATCCAGGATTTAGTGTCCAAGATGCTGTCCAGGACACCAGGTGAATTCATTTGGAATAAAATGGGTGGGAATCTGAAATTTCATCTAACCCCTGCCCATTTTATTCCATGTGAAGTCACCTGGTGTCCTGGACAGCAAATCCTCGACAGAACATTTATTTCATAAATTTAATATTTATCTCCTTGTCTTTCAGGACTTTCATGTTTTCCTCCTAATTTTGGCTATTGATTTGCTACATCAACCACTACCAGATACTGCAAAGAATCAAGATGGCTTTCACATAGGACAGATTACAATTGCTATCTTAGGAGTATTTGCTCTGGTGGGAATAATAGTAGACATAATTTATAAACTGTGCATTCTTATTAGAGCTTTTCTAGTAGCTGATCACCTGCCAACTCCGAGTCCAACTGCACCCCTTCCTCGTTATTTAGAACTGACTGTTCAGTGGCCACGCCCCAGTCGTGGGGATGATATCGTATGTACCACACCCCTGATGGGATCACTCAGGAGGCAGAATCAATTCACTTTTTGGAGGTTTTTGATTCTCCCTCCTTAGTGGTCACATCAGGAGTGTGGTGCACTTGATATGGCACCCCAGTCGTGAGATGGTACACTTTTCCGACGCACATCTTTCCAATAGAGGACGAAGAGTTGCGCCATAGGGAGACAGAGTGCCCCATGTGCAAAGAGGAGTATGAAAAGGGGGACATCTTGCGATCACTACCAGTTTGTGGCCATGTATTCCATGAGAAATGCATAGATGACTGGCTTATTGAGCGTAGAAGTTTTTGTCCATTTTGTCGTTATGATTACCGAGAAGCCTAACCTAATCAGAATGTTTGAGTGTGTTCCCTTTTCTTTTAGTCCTATAAGTACTCTTGTTGTATTAATGTAATTATGTAAAAAAGCTATTTTTTTTTTTTTTTGTTTGTGTGTGTGTGTGTGTGTGTCCCTACAAGTACTCTTTGTTGTGTTAATGTATTGAAATAAGGTTTTTGTCCATTAAAAGAAGAACAAGCACAATATAATAAAAAATACACACGTGGTTTACACTTGATTCGGATTTTTGTAATAACCCAGCCCCAATGGGGGTAGTTTGGGAAAACCAAGAAAAAGAAAGAAACGAAAAGAAAGAGGAAAGGAGGGAATTCGGTTGACAGAATTGACCAAATTTTAACCAAAGAATGAAGAGCCAATAATAGAAATTTCAACAAAAAAATAGAAAATAGGAAAACAATAAAAGAGGCGATGGGGTTGAGACGGTTTCACCCTTTGTTGACTGAAATCAATCACCCCAGCCCAATCAGGGAACAAATAAATCCTTAAAACGCTTGTTTGTGCAGAGAGGGACAACTGGAGGAGAAAGGAAGGAGATAAAATGAAGAAGAAAAGAAAAAAAAAAAAAAACAGAAAGGAATGTACATAGAGATAAGGGGTTTTGTTTTTCCTCTTTTAAGGTTATGTTTTTTATATTTTTCGGTTGAAATCCTTTATTTTTCAAGTTTTTTTGAAAATTGCTTAAGGTAGATTGTATCTTTTTTTTTTTTTTTTTTATATATAAACATTAGTTGTTAATTTACTAGTAGGTGAAGACGAGTTTTTTTATTTTTATTTTATAGACATGATTAGTAGATTGTATATTTTCGTTTTGGTGACATTCTAATGTTTCCAAAATAGCTATTCAACATGAATAGGGTTAGATTTTGATATTTTGTATACACGATCCTCTTTTATTAGGTATTACTAAATTTTAATGTTATTTCAATTTGTTGTACTATAAACATAAAGATTATGTATTGTTTTTGTTTTTTACTTGGTGCTTTCTCTTTAGAGGCAACCATGAAGCTATTGTGATTGTATTGTTGCTCGGAAGTTAGGCATGCAAAATTTGGGATTATATATGTTTAGAATGCTTTAAAAATATACTGAAATTGTGCTAAATTATTGTTCAGAAATTTGACAAAAACCATATCTTTTTGTTGCCCAAAACTAGATATAATTATTGTTTGCTTCTATGGCTCAATGATCTAATTGAAATAGTACCTTTACCCTATCTAAAATAATTTTTGATTTGAATTAACTGCTGCCTAAAGTCGGTTAATTAAGGTTATATATCTAACATAAATGGATATTAAAGTATGATGGTTATTAAACATTTAATAAATAATGCTTTTGCCACCAATATTGGTGTTATAGAACATGTATTTAATCTTGCCTGTGCTATCCAAAAGAAAGTGTTATAAACCATTAAATTTATAGTACTTTTGGTTACTAGATTCTTGTAATCCAACCCGTAAAAATTGTAGATACTATTGTTGTCCAAAATTTTGCTATAAATTATGGAATTAACTATATAATTGTAACCTGAAGAGTTAGAGTTATAGCCTTATATTTATAAATTATGTAAATTACTATCAAGTACAAAAATTACTTTTGTAGTTGAAACACTAAGGGCCCAGTTGATTCGGATTCTAAAATTTGATTATGGATTCTGATTCTGAATTCTCATAATCAAATTCTAGAATCAGATTATTGGAATCTAGAATTCCATTTGGTTAAACTAATTCTAGAAGCTGATTTCACTCCACAGAATCAGAATCTTGTTTTGTTGAATAGTGTTCCAAATTGATAATTCAATAGAAATTATGTATAGAATACCTTAATTATCCATAAATGAGATATTAAAGTACCAAAATCATGTAAAGACATAAAAGACTAAACAACACATATAAGTTCACATATAAAAACTCATTCAACATACCCTAAGTAAATAAAACTATATAATAATAAGAAAAATACATTATAGATGTATTTCTCTTAACTCATGTTCTAACCATTTTTAGATGTATTAGACATCAGATTCGAAAACAAAACATGGATAAAGACCCAAGTTTACAAGTTAGAGGTTTATTGCATAAATAGGTTAAATACATCAAACCCATCTAATGTGTTTGGCAAGCTGCAAGGATTTGAGTTTATAAAAAATAATCTTATGAGATGCTATGTTTTTTTATAGGATTTGTTTTTCAACCCTTCTTCTAAGAGTTGTTATAGTAGGTATATTAGGAGATTTGTAAACTTGGCAACTTCTAAACTGATCAAGGAGATTGAAGTTCAATTTCAATGGGACTACAAGGCTTGCATAGAAAAGAATCTTGGCTGACTCATTTCAAAAGCAGCAAAATACATTTTCAAATTCTATTTGTGAGGCAACCACTCTACAAAGAAATTTTAAACGACCACTTCATCTATCAATCAAAGAACTAAGATCTAATAGAAACCAACACAACCCACATCTTACTTGTAAAGCATGAAAAATAGGTAATATGATTTTATGAATGTGCCTAAAAAAATGAATTTCAATCTCAATACAATTAAACAAACATGACAAACAAGTTAAAACAACTAATACAAGGCTACAATTGTAGATATACTTCCAATATAGGAACCTACAACCTTCCTAAAACTCTACTTCACTAAAGAGTGCCATTGATAGAGTTCTGAACTACATCCACCAAAGAGAGCCATCAAGCATTTCTAACTCACTTGAAACTTAATCCTCATTTTTTAGCATTAATTTGAAAACAACTCCAAAACTCTGGTGACAGAAAAAAAAAAAAAAAAGGATCTTTGTTCAGATATATTTTCCGTTACTACCATTATAATGATTATTCAAAAACTTTAGACACCCATAAGAATTTCTAGAAACAATGGACTATTATTATTTGTTGAATCTGCTAAAAAGGGGGCTGCTTCTATTTAGTTATGTGCATTCATTCAATACTATTAATTGCAATTTCCGAAACATGGTTTTTGTAATGATTTTGAGATGTGACTTAGAGCGATAAAACTGTACAAGATAGTGAACCAAGTTGTAGACAACAATGGTGAATATGATTATATGAAGATCAAAGAACCATGCACTACAACAAATTAGGGCATTTATGGCATTCAAAAAATGTCGTTAAAACTTTTTTACGGTGTTCACCCCAAATGTCATGCATTGAGACGTCGTGGAAAGTCTTTCGACAAAGACAACGTTCCAAAAATGTCATAAAAAAATTAATAGTGGCATGCACAAAACGTCGTAAAAAATAACATTCACGGTGTTCATATGAATGTTGTACTAAATATTTTGACGACATTCATTGCCTACCATGAATAGTCTTTTTACGATGTTTTGTGCATGCCACCAATAATCTTTTTTATGACGTTTTGTACATTCATTTACCCAATGAAAAAAGAATCCCAATAGCACAACATGTAAGATTAGTCAGGATCACCGTGGAATCGCGATCCTACACAATCCTAAGCATGGTCCTAAAGCCTTACGATTTTGGAAGCGAGTTGGATGATTTAGGATTATCCAATCCTACGACCTGTATCGTGATCCTAATAACCATGCTACATACTACTATTGGATAGATCACTTGTGGCAAAAGCTATAGGAAATTAGGAACACCGGAGTAGCAATTAACTTATTTCAAATAAAAATGGAAAGAAGCTTATCATGGATCATAACCTGATAATTAACTCATATGTACTTACATGGTAAATTTAAGTTTGAAATTAGGGATGGCAATGTGTAAGAGTTTGAAATGGGTTTTGGCTAAACACACCCCAACTTGATCAAACCTCAACCGACACATGAACCTGGGGTTTAATGCAAGATAGGCAATGTCTTCAATAAAGGTCATGGATCAACCCAACTTGAACCTGACCCAAACCTAATTAAATGTCATTTTCCACCAGCATAAGGGCTTTCAATCAGGTTGGGTAGGGGCAGGCTAACGTGAATCCGAGCTCAGCCCAAAATATATAGCATAAGCCCAAACTCGACCCAAGCCTGAACTTGATCCAATTTCAAATAGAGGGATTCGAGAGAAGTTCGGGCCAACCTGAATTTAACAAACTTTCTTGTTTGCATATGTGTTATGGATGGTGATTTGGTGCATGTGCTTTTTATCAAAGCATAGCCATGGGAAGTCGGCTACGTTTATGGAAGGCATGGTTGGTGAAAACAAGATCATTTGGGAGCGGATCCTCTACTGGTGAATCAGCAGGAAGTTCCTGCTGATTTAACCAACCAACAACACCTATTTGATTTGTTTTCGATAAATGCTCCCCATTTTTTTCATCATTTTTTTTACAAGTACGTGGTAGTGTCATGGTGTGATTAAACTCAACAGGAAATTTCTGGTTATTCACTAGTAGACGATCCTTTCCAGGATCAAACATTTTTTTTTAAAGGAATTCCTACAAGATATTGGCAAGCATTAAGTCTTACAACACCAAAAAAAGACTTAAGAAAAACCCCTCATAATTTAGAGATTTTGTTAACTCTTACAATAATTCCTCTTACCATTGGCATCAATAATTCCTTCCTCAATCAACCTTGGAATATTAATGATTAAGGGTCTGAATCCTATAAGATAAATCCAGAAGGTTGTTGATGGGATTCCTATCTTCTTTACAAACTGCGCTACCCATCCAACACATTCATCGACAACCGATCATGGGCATGCAAGAAAACCCATAAAGAGGTTAAACTGGAAGGACCTACAGGTTCTACAAAGGCCCAATTGTGTACATTTTTGGACATGGAATGAGCTACACCCACTTTACACACACCATAGCCGAAGCTCCTATCATAGTTGCAATTTCCTTGGTTAGTCGTGTTGGACTATATTCTATGTATGCACTATTTTGTGAACAAGTAATATTTATTTCATATAAATAAAATACTTAAAAAATGAAATGAAAAGAACCACTTACTTGATTGGATGATTTGACAATAATTCATACCCGAAATTGATCAAGGTTAATGTTTAGCACTATGTCCTTAAGACAGATTTCGCCCCACATAGGTGCTTATGAACTTTTCAGGTGTCTGCCTCTTAGGATACAATGATCTATACACACAGAAGAAACACTACAATCTGTGTGCCTAGCGAATTAAACTTGTGTTGTACTCTCTCTCTTAGAACACGCACACGTTATCATGCTCTCTATCTGCCTAATTCGTACATCGTCTATGATGCCTAAGGAACACTACGAATTTTGAATTCAGAATAGAGTAATTGAAAAATCAAATTTTTTATAAGATGAGGGTGGGACGTTTATTTATAGACTTGTTTATGTCTGTTTGGAACGGGCATAGAGCCACAACCTTTGGTATTCTAACAAACACAAATATAGTAAGTTGCAATTTAGTAGCTACCTACACATCCATATATAATAGACATTTGTCAATAGGTGTGATTTAATAGCCAATTGTGTGTCTATTTAGTCTAACAGTCTCCAAGAGCATAAAATCGTACGAATAAACACACCCCTCAAGGTAAAAACTGTAAAACTTGTTTGTAGAGACATGTCCCCATAGGTATAACAAAATCTGGGAGAGAGAAAAAGAAAAAAATTGTAATAAAAAAATATATTTTTTTTCCTATTGACCCAACCCAACCAAACCTAGCCCAATTTGGTTCGGTGTGCATGTGTGTGTTTAAATATAGGCCCGACTCATGTTGGCTAAGTCTTCCCCCATCTACAAAATAGTGGTGCCCCTTGGGGCCTAAACTTATGTTCAACATTAGTGTATATGAACACACAAAGTTTTATGCTCTAGTCCATGTGGGAGTATTCAAATTTCACACTTTTACCAGTGATTAGCTAGGCACTTTTAGGGACAATTTCTCATTCACCCATTAACGATTTTGATCATCCAACTATACAACGTTGTTCTCTTCATTGAGGTGAACATGAACTCATGTGGACCAGCTTCAAACAACTTGTGGGTCCCACTTTTATTTTGGCTCAAACATGCTCACCCAATCAGTTTTTCAAACTGGGCACACAAAATCCAGGTGTTTCAAAATCGTTTTCCAACAATTCTCCCACATGAATGAAAATTGGCTTACTAAAATGTAAATGAAAATACATATGCAAACACTAAAAGAGAGTACTTTTGGAAAGTCACTATATAGAGATAAGTTGCTTATGGCTTTGAACATTTATTTGTGAAAGATTATCAGATTTACTAGCTAACCAGTGAATGCGATGTCTTGAACTGTTCAACAATTTCTGTAAACCAAGACAATAGAATTCACACAGCTCCTAGCCATTTGTGTAAAACAAGACAATTGGATTCACACAACTCTTTTCTAGACACAATTTGATTATCATGATTATGTTCATTTTGACCCTGAACACCACCTGGTCTCATGAGTGTTTTAGAGAATTCGGCCTTCCAATTCTCACTTGAAGCAGCCCCTTCATACTCACATAGGTAATTCTTATTAAAAGTATTATACTATACTTCACTTAGATTTCCAAGATATAAGAATTATTAAAAGCATAACTTACATTGATCTTCGCTGCATGTATCACTATTTTATCATAGAAGTGGGTATAAGAAGTTTGCTCTATAGTGATTATAGTAATACTACCAAGTCACACATAATTCGGTTATCTCTTTGAACCTATATCTTGGATTAGCTAGGTTGAGTTGTCATTATGATGACTTTTTAGACATAAACTTTAAACCCATTCCCCTCAATGAATAATATATTTTATCTCTACTCAAACCTTTAGTTAATGGATCCGCAATATTTTTTTTTGACTTAATAGAAATAATTTCATGTGAGATCAACTACTTTACTGTATTGTACCTACAACGAATATGTTGAGAGTTACCATGTCACACACACTTGTCACATTCATTAATTCTCAACTCATTCGACATTGTTTTATTGTCAAATTTGCATACCTCTTTTAGGTCATATCTTAGACCTTTTAATGATAAGGAACACTACCTGACTATACAACCCCACACTTTTAAGAATTTTCAGAAAGGTTTTCGACCTTTCAATAATTCATGTAGTGTCTTTTAGTTTTCTTGTGATGCATCTTGTTGAGAATATACTTTGTGGTAAGTTCTTGCTCCCCCCCACAAATTCTTAGGTAAACTAGTACATAACTTAATAATTTCTTTTAAGGTTATATTATTTCTGTTTAGTAACTCTGTTTTGCTTATATCCTTAGTAAAACATTTTACTCAAGAGATCGTTCAAGTTACTACTTGACCATACAACTAATAACTCATGATTAACTATGTCAATTTATCCATATTTACCATTTTACACTTTATGGTAATCCTGTCATAGTATAGATTTACTATCACAATGTAGAGATATTAGTGGCATTGGTCCAAGCCAACTTAAAATTTTTTCAAATTAAATTCCACAATTACTTCGTTTTTGTGCCTCTAATTACAAATGTCATAAACTCACACTCTTCATTGTAGAGTGATTTATCTAAATTTATCTCTTAGACCTCTAAGAAAGTGCAACTCCTTTAAGAGCGTATATTCATACACTAATGAGCTTCAAATCCTCTTATTCAGAATTCTAACAATTATCAATATATCATTTCAAAATAAAAGGAGACCCAAAAATCAATACATAGTTTTTTTCAAGTATTTATATATTTGGTTAATAATACTCTCATGCATGTAATTAGGTTTGCAAGTGAACTTATTTAAAACCCAACATGACATTTACAAAAAGCATAACTAGTCATTGTGCTTTATCTAATCACCCTACTCAGTAATAGTAACATTTATTTGTTCTTATGCATATACATAAATATATACAATGTCATATAGATGCTTTTATAAAATAAGATATTTTTAAATGAAATATCAAATAAGTAATAAATTTTCTTAATATCTGGTGATCCTTTTATAATTTATCACCCCCGCATTTCAAATATTAAATAAAAATATTCAATCTCATAACATATCTCATATAAAACATAATTACATAATTTTTTCAAATGCTAAGTTATTAGTTATATGAAGGATTTTATCAATCTATTAAATCCACAATATAACATAAATTAATTAAGATAAATATTTACAATTCTAATAAAAGAATGTATCTTTTCAAAATTGATTAAATTGTACAAAAAAACATTATATTTACAAACTACTTCTTACCTTCATGGCTGTGCTAAACATATTGGTGTAATCCTTGTTCACCCCATAATGTTTTCTATAGTGGGTAAGATCATTATAATCACAAATCCAATGGTCTACGCATTGCAATTACATTCATAGATTATGACTATCTCTATGTGAATGTCTTTATTGATTTATTCAATGCATATAGAATTTTGTTCCTCACCAATGAATAATCAAATCCATAAAATACCATTTATTATATTTCAATAAACCACTCACA
>JAOXJP010199811.1:0-12093 GCA_025762735.1 Platanus orientalis
AAGAATACAAAAAAAAAAAAAAAAACAAAATACACAAGGGGCAGGACCCCTAAAGAGAACACTCTAAACGCCCGATTATTTCTCTCCCACCACAAGGACCGACATACTATAGTAGGGACCAGACTCCAAATCCTTCTCCCAATGGGAGTGAAAACAGGGATCCTCCAAGCTTGGAGCAAACCAAATAGGTTCGAAGGGGCAATAAATATCGCGCCAAAGTACCTTGCAATACTGCACCAAACTTCCCACGGAAACCTGCAATGAATCAATTGATGAGAGGTCGATTCTGCCTCTTGATAACAAAAAAGACACGCGAGGGAGGACCATTCCTTTTTGCTGAATCA
Organism: Platanus orientalis; assembly: GCA_025762735.1. Classification (NCBI taxonomy): domain Eukaryota; kingdom Viridiplantae; phylum Streptophyta; class Magnoliopsida; order Proteales; family Platanaceae; genus Platanus; species Platanus orientalis. Next base: position 345 of record JAOXJP010199811.1, read on the forward strand.
TATCCATAGTGGAAATCCTATCCAAAGTGGCTGTCCACATAAAGAATAGGACCTTTAAAGGAATGACATTGTACCAGATCGCCTTCCAAGGGCCTAACACCTCCCCCCCTCCTCCGACGTGATCATAACAAGACCTAACTGAGAAGGCACCCTCTATTCCTTTCCTCCACACCCGCCGGTTCAACCCACCAATGTTTACCCGAACATCGAACACCCTGTAAGCGATTTAACAACTGAGTTAGCCTCGAGATCTCCCAATCAAAAGCAGCTCACCTGAGTTTTGACACCCACACCACTTCATCTCTTTGAATTGTCATGTACGATGCCACATTCGAGGTAGGGTCATAGGCCATGGTATAGATATTCGGAAACTCCTCCTTTAAAGGCCTCTCACCACACCACACATCCTCCCAGAACTTGATGCGAATCCCATTCCCAACCTCTAAAGCAAGGCCATGACAGAACACAGGAAAGTACTTCAATATGCCCCTCTAAGGGCCACACCCATATGACCCCCTAGACACGGACTGAGTCCAAACATCACGAGCCCCATGGTTAGCGACCACCACACAACTCCACAAACACCCCTTGCTCTCCCCAAATCTCCAAAGCCATTTGCACAATAAGGCCTGATTCATATCATGCAATATTTGAATTCCGGTTCCGCCCCTTTCTTTGGGAGTGCAAACCCTATCCCGAGCCACCAAATGGAGACCTCCTTCCTCTTTGTTTCTCCTCCAAAGGAAGTTGCGCTGAATTTGCTCTAGAACTTTGCAAACAGACGATGGCATAACAAACAATAATAAATTATACATAGGGATGCTTGCCAGAGAGGCCTTGATCAGAGTGAGTTGACCCCCTTTAGACAAATAACGAGCTTTCCACCTTGCCAATTGTTTCCTCATGCGGTCTATAACCGGATCCCATACTTCTTTTTGTTTGAAAGTAGACCCTAGAGGCATCCCCAGATAAGTGGACGGAAGAGAAGCCGTATGACACCCTAGATCAGCCACTAGCTGCTCCAAATTTGGGATTTCCCCAACTGCGATCAATGAACTCTTGGCCAAATTAAGATGTACGCCCGAGACCACCTCAAAACATCTAAGCACACACCAGAGCATCTTGATCTGACGCTAGGAATTGTCACAAAAGATGATGGTATCATCCGCAAATTGTAGGTGGGACACCATGAGATCTTCGCTTCCAAGAAAGAAGCCTTCAAACATGCCCACCTCCGCAGCCTTCCTGAGCAAACCTCCCAAAACACCTGCCACCAATAAAAATAAGAGCGGAGACAACAGATCACCCTGACGCAAGTCCCTAGAACACCCAAAATGGCCCTTGGGCACTCCATTCGCCATCACAGAAAAAGAGGCCAAGCTTATGCATTTCCAGATCTAAACTCTCCAATGAATCCCAAAACCGCATCTCCTTAACATGTAAAGAAGGAAATCCCAATTGACATGATTATAAGCTTTCTCCAAGTTCAGTTTAATAACTACCCCTAGACAACCCTCCCTTCTATGAGTGTCAATACATTTATTTGCGCACACACCCCATCAACCATACAAACATTTAGATATAATCTTGTAGACTTATGAGGTGAAAGTTGGTAATATGCTTCACTCTATCCTTCTTGGGAATCAGAGAGATGTACGTGGCATTACTCCCCTTGTCTAAAAAGCCTCTCCTAATCTTGGATGACTGACATAAGATCCACCCGAATCACATCCCAGCACGTCCTATAGAAGGCAATGGAGAAACCATTAGGCCTCGGGGCCTTGTCACCCTCAAGCGACCACATAGCCTTCTTACTCATCAAATGGTCTTTCCATCCACTCTGCTTGGCCCTCACCCAACAAGGGCATATTCAAACCATCCACTTTCGTCTTGACGGGCCTATCATCTAAATACGGATGGGTAAAGAATTCCTCCACATGATGCTTAATGACTTCCTCATTGGTAACTCTCACACCCCCAATCACCATGTTATGGATGTCATTTACCAATCTTCTATCATTTGCCATCTTATGGAAGAACTTGGTATTATTATCACCCTCTTTCAACCATTGCACCCTCGATTTTTAACGCCACATTACTTCCTCCATCGAGAGAATTCTATCAAAGTTTGCCCTTAAAGCCTTCCTAACATTCCTCTGGTCTTTATCCAAATTTGAATCTTCCTCCAATCTGTCCCATCTTTGAATCTCCTCTAAACATGAGGCCTTCTTTCTCTGAATGTCCCCAAAGACCTCCCTATTTCAAGTCTGCAATCTGTCCTGAAGCCCTTTTAACTTCAAACAAAATCTTTGCCCCGGGGGGCCCCAAACCTCCAAATCCTCCCACCAAAACCTTACCATATCAACAAAACTTGGATGCAGAAGCCACATATATTGGAACTTAAAAGGGAAGGGACCTGCATGTCTCTACACCTCTCCACCTTTCATCAAGATTAGCGAATGATCAGACCCAGGACGAGGAAGAGTGCTCACAATAATAGGAGAGAAGAGATCATCCCAATCAGTCGATATTAGAAACCTATCCAACTTGCTTAAGGAAGGGTGGTCTTGGAAATTGGACCAGGTGAAACGGGCGCCTAACAGGGGCACATCAATTAACTCATTATGGTCAACGAAGTCCCTGAAAGAATCCATCCCCCTAGTTCTCCTTGTTGCCTTATTCCTCTCATTGATAGACATGACCTCATTAAAATCTCTGCCAATACACCATGGAAGCTCCTTTCTACCTCTAACCTCCTCTAACTCATTTATGAAATCATCAAATAACTGATCCCCCATTGATTCACCATACACACCTGTGACCATCCATTTTTAGGAGTCACCACAAAGGGCTCCCACCACTGTAACTGAAAATGAATCCACCCAAGAAAGCTCAACATCCACCAGCTCCGAGTTCCAAATCAGCAAAACCCCTCCAGTTGCTCCAATTGAAGGCAACACAATCTAACTCGGGTTCTCAAACGAACAAAGGCCTATAATAGTGTCAATGTTAGCCCCCATCAACTTCGTCTCCTGTAGAATGGTAATGTCTGGCTTATACCTCCCTAGCAGATCTTTCACTTGCCTCCTCCTATCTTGATTTCCCAAGCAATAGAACACTTCATGAGTTAACAGTGTAGGACCCCCTAATCTTCCTCCCAGATTCTTCCCTTCTTGATCCTTCACCCTTAGCATACGAAAGCCCCCAGCTCAAGTTCCTTAATTCATGGGGGATTTTTCCACTATTTTTGCTTCCCCCAGTGCACTCCCTGACTTGCCGAACAGCCGCTCTCTTTTCCAACTCAGCAAACAATTTCCAGGCGATATGTTTTAGGCCTTCAAACGATAAACCCAATACTTCACTCACCTCTTCAATTTTTTGCAGGACCCAATTAGAGACTGTTGCAATTGGCGCTTCATCCACTATATCATCATACCAACGCACCATGGCCAACTGCTGTCCTTCATGTGCCAACCTCACCGACTCCCCTATAGAACAATGAAAACCCACCTATTTCCTAGAATCAACTGTTGGAATTTGTGAAACCCCAGTATAACCTCCAAACCCCCACTGTTCGAAAGTCCCCCTTCCCATAGTGACAGACAACTATTCTCGTAGCCTCCATCCCTCGAGAGGCGCTCCGTAACTCCTTGGATAGGTTGCCAAGGGTTCCTTCCTAGCACCCATAGGTTGCAAAGAGGATCATCTCTTAGTCCTACAGAATCCCTTGCAGTGGAGAACCCCAGAAGCTCCCTAGTGGGATGATTTTGGATACGACAACTTTTTGGCAGTGATAACAATTGAGAAAAACTAGACCTCCCTAGCAACGACGATTGATTGCCCTCCCAAACAGCCAACGTCCCTCCGATAGCCTCCATCTCGCCGGTCGATCCTAGACCTATCGTCGTAACGCTCCTGCTAGGTAGTTCAAAGTCCTCAACGACCGGGGGGTTCGCACTCGACAAAACCAGTCTAGACAACGAGTCGCTACTCCATACATCAGCTGGTTCTTTCGTGATCAGGGGAGTCGCAAATGTAGTTTGCCCGACCCCAATTTCATCTTTGGAAGTTCGGTTCGAAGCCCTGCAATCAGTAATGTGGAGAAGATCCTCAACCACAGACGATCCCCCACTTATCAATTCCAAAAAATTAGAATTGCAAGGAGGCCCCTTCGTTACCTTATCAACTTCACAAACCCCCTCCCGATTTTCTAATTGACTCTCCGCCCCTTCTGCCAAACCCACTTTCTCCCAATGCCCCTCCCGACTATTGGAATCACATTGGACCCCCTCCGCCTTATCCGACTTTTCACTAGGCCCCTCCCGATTCTGAAAATTATCACGAAGCCCCTCCTCACGTTCAGGATTGGGATCATCATCCTCCGTCACGTCCAATACTATATTCTTCCCCTCTTGATTTTGCAAATAGCTTTTAGACCCTGCATGCTCTGTCACCGTTGGGGTAGAAAAGGCCTTTAAAACCCATTCGTTTGTCTGATAGGGTTTACACAGACCAGATTCGCGCCATGCTTCCACCCCACCACATCTCTGGCCAATACCACCCAAGGGAGTCAGATCTGGTTTCTAGTTCAAAACCCCTCCGGTTTCCATCAACGCCGTTTCCTTCCCATGAGCCTTTGCACGTCTCTCCAGCCTGACCACATTAGCCGGCACGGAAGGTTGAGTTTGAATTTGAATTTCCTCAGAGCCTGGCCAGGCCAGGCTCACCACCGGCATTTCTTTGTCGCTCTTCTCCGGCCCACCCACAATAATCTCCAGATTAAATTTTTTACCCCTATCGAACATGGAGATATTCAAGGGACTTTCTCTAACGATCTGCCCCGAACCTTCAACCTAGCTTCCACACAATTGTCCATATATCGGGTTTTGTCTTCCATGAAGATAAGGCCACCACAAAAACCACCTATTGCTCTGAAGATTCGAAGGGACCAGAGATGAAGAGGAAGCCCCCTCACTATGACCAACCTTTGTCTCGAAACGTGGGCTGCACTTTCCTTTTCGGGAGACCACTTTAGAAACTCCAGCCATCCCCCTTCCATGCCACCATACATAGACTGAAGATTGGTTAGTTTTTTGAACTCCCCCTCCGCTTCTAGGAAGAGGATTATGCTATATTATGATTTAGGACTCTCCATACTGGTATCTTCCTAGACTGAAGAATGTTCCTTAATTTAGTGCAGTCGGCCTCCCAGTTGATCACCCTTTCCTTCTTTCTGCAGATTACGACATGTTCCCAGAATCCCAATGAGGGGACTTGGCCATATGAGGTTTGAATGCCAAGCCTCCCCTCAACTGTGATGATCTCACCAGTCCAACACCTCTCTTCCTCGACTCGCATCCAATAGGTTGTCTCCAGAAGGTTTCGGGAAAGCATTTCCTTTGTTTTTGGGGGTACGTAGCTTCTGGCCCGTTGCAACCATTCCCAACATTGCTTTAGTCACATGGAGCAAAACCAACCTGAAATTTTCCCACCCTGAACAGTCGGTAGCTGCAGGGATAGCAATGGAACGTTTTGTTCCATTGGCGTCAATCCTCGTTCCTCGATATAAGGACATAACACCCGCGATTATTTTCCCGGCGACAGACCAGCACCACATGAGATCCTCCAACGGATCAGGCGAAATTCACGAGAAAGAGAAGTGGCCTCCAATAAGCAGCTAGCAACCCGCTCTACGTTTCTAGCTTGAAACTGGATCCTAGACTGGAAACCAATCCCTCTTTCAATGACACAAATTAGTTTTTCCTTCTCTACCCAGTCTACAGCAAATTTGAAGGATTTGGCCTCAATTTGTATAATCTTCATCATCTCATCTATCATCGAATGAAGTTTTGAAGTTGTTTAGGTGAGGGGTTAAGGGTAATATTCCAAGGCTGCAATTAGGGACAAGAAAGTTGTGGGGGAAGGTTGTTCCATTGATTTAGCAGTAGAAGGGTTTTCTATGGGCTTGGTTTCAGGTTTTTTTGGTTGGGTGGTCTGGTCTCTGTTGATTGTGAAGGTTGGTTGGTAATGTTTGTTGGGGGGGTTGTGCTTGTTTTGTATTTTCTTGGTGGTGGGTTTGTTAAAGTGAACTAACCAAATAATATAAAATCAAGTTGGTATCAGAACCAAACAAAAAGTGTAGAGCAAATACAGATGAAGAAGAAGAGCAAAAAACACTGCTGACGTCAACGTTCGTACAACTGACGTCACCAGTCCGTACAAGTCTACGAGGTGGCCAAAAACTTGGTTCTAGTCGGAATGATTTATGGAGATTTATGAGTATCTTTTTTCAAGTTTTTTGGTGTTTGGAAGCATGTTTTTAAGTGGGTTTTGGCCGAAATTCGAAAATCCCTGAATTTGTTTGAATTGATTGATCTAATCAATTAGGGTTTTTTGAGACGATTAATCACAAGTGGATGGGCCGTTTTTTTTTTTGCCAAGATTCAAAGAAAACTTGTTTCACAAAACTTGGTTGAGGATTGAAGTTGTGGTGTTCATTCTTCTCTTGTACGGTTGTGATGCCTGGTGCTTCTATTTAAGTTTTTTTTTTTTTTTTTTTTTGTATTTTTCGTTAAACTCTCATATTCAGTGTATTTTTTTTTTGTGATGGAAATCTTTAGAGAACATTTGTATATGCTTGCAACCTCTTTTGTGGCGTGGATTTGTGGATTGAACAGGGTTTGAAGTCGGCAAGATGTTCTACATGCTTTGGAAGTGTGCCCCCTTCATGGTGTGTTAATTGTAGGTTGAGTTGTCTTGCTCGTGATTTGATGTGGTTTTTGAAGGCTGTGGAGCCTTGTGATTGGTGATCATTGTTGTTGTGTGGTTGTTCTATGCGTGATTGTGCTCCATTGTTACAGGTTACTTTTCTCCATCATCTCTGATCTTAGTGAGACATCTAATACTTTTGCTACTGTAGACGCTGGTATGGGCAGCTTCCCTCTTGATATTCTCAATGCTCAAATTACTACAGTTAAGTTCTACTAGACTAATTATCTGGTCTAGTCTCAGTCCGCCCTTCTTTACATTAGTGGTAAAGATAATGAGTATATTCTTGATAATATTCCTATTCTTGATCTCAAAGATCCTAAGTATCGCAAATGGAAGACTAGCAATGCAACTGTGATGTCTTGGCTACTTCACTTTATGAAACCTGAGTTTAGCCATTGGTATTTACTTCTTCAAACAACCAAGCAAATATGGGATGCTATGTTCCAAACATATTCAGAAGTTGGTAATACTACCTAAGTGTATGAAATTAAGCAAGCCATCTCTCAATTGAAACAAGGCGATTTGCCTTTGGCTGCCTATTATTCTAACATGCGACAGATGTGGAACGAGATGAATTATTATCTTACCTTCCGTCTTAAATGTCCGAATGACATTGTTGCTTATGCTAAACATGTTGAGGAGTTTCGTATTTATGAGCTCGTAACTGGTTTACATCATGATTTTGAGCATATTTAAGTCAACATCCTTATCAAAGTTCTGCTTCTTTCTCTTAATGAGGTTTATGTGCACCTACACCGTGAGGAGAATCGGCATAACTATAACCCAGTTGGCTTCGGGTGAGAGATCTGCCTTAGTTTCTTCATCTCAAAGAGGTGATCGTGAAGGTAGTGGTATGCGAGGCCATAGAGGTGGTAGATTTGGTGGTTTTTCTGATGAGAGAGACAAGCTAAAGTGTGAACACTGTGGTCATTTCCGCCATATTAAGGAAACCTGTTGGGATCTTCACAGTCGTCTTGTAGATGTTCCGTTTTGTTCTTCCACTTCCGGTGGCTGTGCTGGCAATCGTTCTAGTGGCAGTCGACTTAGTGTACATTCAGTCACTTCCACTCTTGCCTCTGGATTAGGTCCTGTTTCTATTAGCACTAGCACTCCTGTCCCTGATGGTACCTTGTCTCATGAGGAGATTGATGTATTTCGTTGCTTTGTGGCTCAACTGAAACCTCCTACAACAGTCTCTACCTCCACATTTTCCCATTCAGGTACATCTGCATCTATGCTCAGTGTGTCTCTCTTTGATCCTTCCAGCTTCTGGATAATAGATTCTAGAGCCTCTCACCACATGACGGGGATGTTATCTTTATTTTCCTCGTATAATGTGTGTTCCGGGAGTGATAAGGTTCATATTGTTAATGGATCTTATCTGGAAAAGGTGTTGTTATTGCAAGTCCCTCTATGCATTTATCCTCTGTATATCATGCTCCTAATTTTTCTCTTAACCTCTTGTTTATTAGTTCTCTCACCAGATCCCTTAATTGTAGTGTTACATTCTTTCATTCTCATTGTATTTTTCAGGATTTAGAGACAAGGACGTTGATTGGCAAGGGGTTTGAGAAAGATGGGTTGTACGTGTTGGACACCAACTCACCAGTAGTTTCTTCTATCCAACAAGTTCCTACCTTGTAGCAGAACACCTCTATTAAAATAAGTTTTGTAGTTTTTATGCAATGGCACAATAGATTAGGCCACCCTTCTTCTTTTTATTACTTAACTTGTTTCCTACGTTTTCTCTTTCTTCTAAGTTTCATTGTGAACCTTGTGAGCTTGCAAAACATTGTAGATCTGTTTATCTTATTAGTAATAAAAAAAGCTCAATTCCTTTTCATCTTATGCACTCTAATGTGTGGGGGCCTGCCCCAACTATCTCTTTATTTATCTTTCGTTACTTTGTTACATTTGTTGATGATTTTTCTAGAGCAACGTGGTTATATCTTTTAAAAGCTAAAAGTCGTGTTTTCTACAATTAAATCATTGATTCGCATGGTATCTACCCAGTTTGACAAGAAAGTGTGTATATTTCGCTCTGATAATGGAGAAGAATGCTTATCTGTGGGGTTTTCCTTCTCTTTTGATGAGTTTGGTATTCTTCACCAAACCACTTGTCTAGGCACATCAGAACAGAATGGTGTGGCCGAATGCAAGAACTGCCATTTACTTGAAATGACTAGGGCACTCATATTCATCATGCCTATGCCAAAGATTTTTTGGTCTGAGGCAGTTCAAACAACAACATTATTGATAATTTGCCTTCCCTCTCGTGTGCTGAACTTTCAAACTCCGCTCAACCTTCTTTGTCCTTCTACTCCTTTATTTTCTTTATCACCTAAGACTTCTGTTTTGTCTATATATCCAAGTCTAATCACACAAAGCTGGATCCAGAAGCACTGAAGTGTATTTTCTTGGCTATGCTGCGGATTAGAAGGGATAATAGTGCTACCATTTTGCCTCTCGCCGTCACTTTGTTTCACGGGATGTTACTTTCTTTGTGTCCATTCCTTTTTTTTTTTTTTTTCTATGCAGAAGTTTTCTCCTCAGGGGGAGAGTGTTGGTAAAGAGGAGATATCTTCTGTTGCTTTGTTGCCTGTTCTTTTTCCTTTTTTTTTTCTTTGATAGGAGTGGTCCTAAATCTGTGGACAAATCTATGGATGTTGGTACTGAGGGGGAGAAGCAATTACTAGTGTACTCAAGAAGAAACAAAGATAAAGGTCAGCCTACATCTCAACCTTCCTGTTAAGCACCCTCCTCTGATCAATGTATTGATCTTTCATTTGTTCCTCCTGTTACTTCTTCTGTTGTTCCCTTAGATGATACTGATGTTCCCATTACTATTTCCAAGGGTATACGATCTTGTACTCAACACCATATTTCTAAGTTTATTTCATGTTGTCAATTGGCTCCATTTTTCCGTGCATTTTCTTGTGCTTTGTCCTCTGTGCCTGTACCTCACAGTGTATTAGAGGCTCTCTCCCAATCACAATGGAGAGCTGCAATGGAGGAGGAGAAGAGAGCTCTTGAAAAGAATTGTACATGGAAAATAGTTGATCTTCCTCATAAAAAAAACTAGTGGCTAAAGGATATACGCAAATGTATGGGATAAACTACCAAGAGACATTTGCACCAGTTGCTAAGATGAACTTAGTCAGGGTGTTAATCTCATTGGCTGCATCTCAGAAGTGGCCTTTGTATCAATTTGATGTGAAAAATGCATTCTAGTATGGTGATCTAGAGGAGGAAGCTTCCACTTGGTTTTCAAAATGTAGGATCAGAAGGGAAAGTTTGTAAACTTAGAAAGGTGTTATATGGTTTAAAGCAATCTCCAAGAGCATGGTTCGAGAGATTTAGACTATCCATGGTGAATAGTGGTTATACTCAATGTTAAAGTGATAATACTTTATTTGTGAAGCATGACAAGAACAAAGTCATAGCCTTGATAGTTTATATTGATGACATTGTGGTTGCTGGTAATGATGCAGAAGCAATCAAGATACTAAAATCACAGTTGGCCAAAGACTTCGAGATTAAGGATCTGGGTCCACTCAAGTATTTCTTGGGTATTAAAGTAGCAAGGTCTCCAAGGGGTATATTTCTATCCTGAAGGAAATATGTTCTTGACCTCTTGATAGAGACAGACATGTTGGGATGTAAACCAACCACTACACCTATAGATCCAAATCACAGACTTACAGATGTTCAAGATGTAAGATTCATTGACGCAGGTAGATACCAACGGTTGGTGGGAAGACTGATATATTTATTCTTGACTCGCCCTGATATTGTCTATGCAGTAAGTGTAGTTAGCCAATTTATGCATGCTCCTACTATGGCTCAAATGGAGGCATCATATCGAATTCTTAGGTATATGAAAGGGTGCCCAGGGAAGGGTGTGATCATACCAGCACTAATGCACCGGATCCCATCAGAACTCCGCAGTTAAGCGTGCTTGGGCGAGAGTAGTACTAGGATGGGTGACCTCTTGGGAAGTCCTCATGTCGCACCCCCTTTTCTTTTCGTTTTCAGTCGACCAATCGAACTTCCTATTTTTTTTCTTTTTTCTTATTTTCTTATTTCATCCAGCCAAGGGCGTTAAGAGACAAAGGCTGGCTCATGAGAACAAATGGCACTTTTGGGTGGGCCCCACGAAATTAAGGCGTTGATTTCGGTGGCAGTAAAATGCACGTTAAAACAAATAAAAGACGATATTCTTTCGGGGGCGATCATACCAGCACTAAGGCTCCGGATCCCATCAGACCTCAGCAGTCAAGCGTGCTTGGGCGAGAGTTGTACCAGGATGGGTGTCGTCCTCGGAAGTCCACGTTTTGCACCCCCTTTTCTTTTCGTTTTCAGTCGTCCTATCGACTTCCTGTTTTTTATTTTTTGTTATTTCATCCAGCCAAGTGCGTTAAGAGATAAAGGCTGGCACATGAGAACAAATGGTTGTTTTGGGTGGGCCCCACGAAATTAAGGCATTGATTTCGGTGGCGGAAGAATGCACGTTGAAACAAATGAAAGACGATAAGGTTTTGGGTGCTATCATACCAGCACTAATGCACCGTATCCCATCAGCACTCCGTTGTTAAGCGTGCTTGGGTGAGAGTCGTACTAGGATGGGTGACTTCTTGGGAAGTCCTGGTGTTGCACGCCCATTTTTTGTCGTTTTTAGTCGATCAATCGACTTCCTTTTTTTTTCTTCTTTTGTTATTTTATCCGGCCAAGGGCGTTAAGAGACGAAGGCTGGCAAATAAGAACAAATGGTGGTTTTGGGTTGGCCCAACGAAATTAAGGCATTGATTTCGGAGGCAGAAAAATGCACATTAAAACAAATAAATGACGATATGCTTTTGGGTGAGATCATACCGGCACTAATTCGTCGGATCCCATCAGAGCTCCGCAGTTAAGCGTGCTTGGGCGAGAGTAGTACTAGGATGGGTGACCTCCTGGGAAGTCCTCGTGTTGCACCCCC
>JAOXJP010199822.1:0-12093 GCA_025762735.1 Platanus orientalis
GACCAACCCAAGGCCTACTCGTGCAACAAGACCAAGTCGTAGCCCTACTGTAAGACCAGGTTACCTTTGCGATCTCATGTCAATTATAATTGATTCTTCAAATTCTGAGGACACTTTCTTTATACCAGAGCCCGATTTGTCATCAGAGACTAAATATTCTTTAGACCCTGAGCCTATCCCTGTTTTGGAACCTACCCTGGCATTAGATATTTGTCTTTGATAAGAGTATTTAGGACATTTAAAATTTTGACCTTTCTTTTTTCTATTGTGAAGAGATTTCTTTGGAAGATGAAGAAGTCCTGCCGCCAAGGGACTACAACGAGGAGGAATTGGAGGATTTTCGTATTAACGCAAGAAAGTCACATGAAACATGTATTCACCTTCTATAAGATCTTACTGAGATGGATCCCGCAGCAATTGCATTACCATGTACCCGGGCTAGAGCCTTATCTTGCCTAGATGATGTGGAGATGTATTTCAAGAATGCAGGGATTAGGAGGACTGTAGAGTCTCTTTTGAACTCTTCAACTGCCATAGCACAGGCCAAGGAGACCTTAAGGCTTGCTCAATCCACTCCCAATCACGAAGCCCTCATCAAGGAATCAGAGGAGAAGATAATTGATTTAACTCGAAACCATGCAGAAGTAACTCATCTAGAGAGCTTTACAAGCATAGAATTGGCGGCATTGGTGGAGCATTTTCATTTGTCAAGGCAAAATACCCGTGCCTTTGGAATTAGATGAATGGTTACTATGCCATTCTAGAAGATAGCGAAGGTGCTACTGCGCATAAAGAGCAACTGATTGCTCGGGCCAAAGCTGTCTTGACTGCAAGGTAAGAGAGTAGAAGTGATGAAACCCATCCTGAAGAGGTGGTTAAACGAGCTAATGCTAATGCCGTCCTTCAACAGCAAACTCCTCTTTCTCAAGAACTCCGAGACAAGCTTAGGGCTTTCATCTAATCTTCTTTACTATGAAAGATGTCTATTTTCTTTTGCTCTTTCTTTTATGTCATGGGTAAACATGTAACCCCCTATTTCTCTTTCAATCTTATGAATGAACCATCTTTCTTTTGTATCTCCATATTCTGTATGTTTTAATTGAACCCTCAAAACTTTATACTTCACCTAAATATGCTCGCTCTATTCAAATAAACATTAGTGTTGATAAATACTTCTAAGCTAAGCAATACCTATGGGTGTTTTATACTTTAAAGAATCTATACTTTATAAAGTTTTAAGTCTGATTATTTTTTGCAGACTCAAAAGTCATAAACTTTGGCCTCTCAAAAATCAGATACATTGCCAAGAGTAAACAAGACTCACAGCCACCTTGTTCTCTACTATCTTGGAAAACTTTGAATCTAAAAGGTGGCGAACAAGAATCATTTTCATCATTCGCCTTGAACATCGTGGTGACTGACTAATAGAACCTTTACTCACCCATAAAAATGTGGGTGAATGAATTTTTATTTTCTCATTCGTGCACTCTCGTTCAAAGATATGTTCTTCGAGGAGTCATGATAACTGATGGCACACGTCTCTTTGATTACCTTCCCCTCGCAGTTAGCAAATGAAAAGACCCTCTTGCCCTTGTCAATAGGCGCATTCTTTCAAATTCTTCATGATTTGACTAAAGTACCCCCACAAGTAAAAAGTGACTTTTCTTCGTCTTCCTCAGCCATCTGAGGCAAAAGTTGGAATCTGCCATTATTGGATGTGTGAAGCTTTCAACCCTTACCCCTTTTGCATTGAATCTCTGTCTTCAAACCTTCCAATGCTTCCCTTTGTGCTGGTAAACATACCGAAACCATTCTTTGGCCTTTCAAATTATGGAACATCCCTCTGTGTGAACTTTTCTTTCTTTAAACCCCAAACCCATCTTTTGATTTCAGGTGAGTTTTAGACCTTCAAATGCTACTTTTATTTGGATGGATAGCCTAGCCTTGAGGATACGATCATTTTGGGATAAATCTTAAAAAATTTGCCCTATTTTGACTGTTTTGTGCTCTAAGGCACATCCGAGAATTCCGATCTTTGTCTCAGGTGAGGATTGGGTTTACGGCAACCATTCGCCACTTTAAAGCTGGCTTGAGTGGTTGCAGGACAGTCTCCTTGTGTTCACTCCCAGGTTGAGGCGTCTCCCATTCATGCTCTCCTTGTTCATTGAGATGTTGGGTGTGAATGTATAATTCCTTTCTCATTTACCCACAAGCGTGCCACAAAATTCTCATAAAATGTGCATGAATATGAATTTTATGTCTCATTCACATACGAAGATGCTCATTCACGCTAATACTTTATGTCTCTAATTTCCATTTTTTTCTTTCTTTGTAGAGCAATGGCTCCTAGGAGACCACTCTTATACGACCATGAGTGTCGTGAAATCTTTCTTTCTCCAATTCGTCAAACTCATGAATGGGCCCGTAGCCGGAGCCTCTTTGATCCAGAATTCCTTAACCCAATAATGGATCATGTACCAAACCCTCTTAACTATATTAGACATGTTTGTTAGGGTTGGTGCCATTTAGATGATCAGGCTCGTTAAGAAAACTCAGTCCGTGACACACTACTTCCTTCTATTGAGGAAGGGGAGACCCTTAAAGACTCGACCACCAATGATTTTAGATGTTTAATTTGAAAGATTCGCTTGGGAGAAGCGGCATGGGTTGGCCGACTCTATAGAGGATCTTCTTCTTTTTCAAGCGGAGGAAGGAAATGGGAAGCTCTAATCGAGCACTGCCTTGACAATTATCGCGTAAAGATAGATGCCGCTGGGATGGTTGAGGCATTATGTGGTTCTATCAGCAGTTTCGATAAACATCATGCAATGGTAGTATAAGCAATATCAAGGTGGTGTCTTGACACCAACACTTTTTTATGTCAATACGGCGAGTTGGGGATCTCGATATGGGAATTCATTGGTGTAAGCCATTTTCCCTTTAAGGGGAGACTGATGGAGGAGTATATCCCCTTTAATTCTCACGTCGAGACATTTTCTGCCACATGTTAGAGATTGTTTTAGCTATTTTTTGAGTTTAACGATGTAAATGTCTCGTATAGCAGCTAGTTTGGCCGCATTTGCCAAGGTCCTTTAAGCATGACTGCTAGGGGTAAACCTTTATAGTGGACCAAGAACAATATTTGATGGAGCATTGATCTTGACAGCTCTACATTCCTAGCTAGAGTATATACAGCTTTTCTAAGCAGATGGACTCTCTTAAGTAGCATGGGCGAGTGTGTACATCCCGACGTATTCATTGCTATGGCTAATCTTGTTGATGGGATTCACATGAACCTGGCGGTCCCTAGCCTTTTCTGCTTATATAGCAGCTTACGAGATATTGTGGAAGCAGGTCTTCAGGAATGTTAGATCAGGGAAAAGTTGGTATATCTTCCCCTTCAATATTTTTGTGTGTGGTTAGGGCTCCACTTCCCTTCCATTTATCAAAAAGGAGAGAAGAATCTCCACAGCATTGTGTACATTAACACCTTGAAGAATCAACGAGCAAAGATGGTGTTATGCCCTGCTACATTATTTTATTTCACTCAGAAGTTCGTCCTTATCCCAGATAACTTATTTCACAAGCAGACCCTGATAGATGACAGGTCGTTATTAGGGGAAACTTGGGTGTACTTCTCTTCTCTCAGGAGTGGTGAGCTAGCATGGAGGAGGGACAACCATCTTCATGTCGAGGCTTACAACCCTTACAAATTTTCTCATTAATTCTTCTATTTCTAGGGACTGGTCTCTCTCCCTACCAGTATAAAAACAATGGGTAAAGCAGCCATCCTGGAGAGGATTCAAGAGTCCTATTTGTATGTTGTGAGATTAGGCATAGGCAGTCAGACGGTCATCCCTGAAGAAATGGTTGGGCAAAACAATCTTTAATTTGACTACCGTTTCGCCAAGTGGTGGTATAATTCATTCTTTTCAATTGTAAGATATAGCGAGGATGAGGATAACTCCCATGTTATTTTTTATGACGGTCAGGGTACCGTATTAATGGCTGACAAGTCCAGAAATAAAGTTTTAGCCAATAAAACATCAGCCATCCAATGGCCTAAGAGATCCAATAAGTGGCCAAGGGACCATCAAGAAGATACAAAGTCAATCCCATCATTTCCCTCAGCCACTGAAGAAGAGAGAGCAGAAGAAGAACAACCACAAAAATCGAGGAGGAAAAGAGGTGCAAGAAATAAATCCCATGGGAGAAAACCCCAATGCATCCCATCTCTTGACGGGGATAGAGAGCCTGAACGGATGCCTCCCATCCATAAAGATGATCTTGAAGATATTGGGGATTATCCCATCGAAGAGCCCTAACAAACGATAGTAGGGGTAGAACAATGCAAAATCCCCTTTGTTAAAGAATTTGTATCAAGGGGCCGAACTCCCAAGGAATGGCGACAACTAGCCAACATATTGCTAGTGATGCGGGAGCAAGGCCTAGTGCAGCCTTTCAACATCCCTCCCATATTTCTATTGAAAGAAGGGTCACAGCTGAGAGTCATAATGAACGAGATATTACTCTTGCTAGGCCCGGAGCGCATAAAAGATCAAGAGAGTCATCGAGTATTCTACACTATGCCTCTCACCACCAATTATATGGAGTTTACAACGTGATTCAAAGAGAGTTGGAGGTCTTGTGGGAGCATGGGGTGACTGTGCATGAATTGGTTATCACCATGAATGGGTATGACTTGGAAGGTCACTTCTTGGAATATGTCTTTAAGAAGGTGACTGGCATCACGAGAGAACTTCAAGCATATATTCCTGCCGATCAGGACATTTCTTCAGTGACCCGCGATTCACTTCCTAGTTTTATAAAAAATATCAGGAAGGAGTCTACCCTTCGTGCCATCTGAGTCCTCACATGGGACCATAGAGAAGCGCTTAGGGGAAGATGAGGCACTTCATTTTGTAGTCAAGTGTTCCCTTGCCACCGATCAGCCTACCCATTTTAGCGGTGAACCCAACAATGAGGAAGAAGCAGTATCTCAGGTCTAACAAGCCTTAATTGCAACACGTGAGATAGCTAGACAAGAACCCTATGTCCCTTCCAAAGGGAAATGTGTATTTGAAGATGATGAACCCTTAAATGTTGCTAGGGAAGGGGCTTCTTTGAGTGTTCGAGAGGTTGGTACGCATCTTTTGAGCAAAAGCCATGGAATCCTCCTTCACCAACACCTTCTAGAGAGCGTGTCCATGTATACTTTATGACTTTAATATATGTCTCTTTGCCATTTTGAATTCCTTTGTTCTCATAGTTATTTGCCAATAGGTTTCCACAGAAGAGTTAGCGAAGCTGACACCTTCTGAAGTGCAAAGACCACCCATCGATGAGAGCCATCCTCAGTGATCGAAATAGGGAGCTTCATGTCCCAAGGCCACATTTGGTGACCAAACAGGCGGATAAGGCCCGTCCTACCATCACTCTTAAGGGGCAATAAGACCTACTTGAATCAGTGTTGGGCATGAATTTTGACAGAGCGGATATGACCTCCTCGCAAGACTTTGAGGGGTTTATGGGCCTTCAGGTGCCCTGATGAATCACTTGCAACCACCACTGAGGCGAGTGGTTAGACAACCCAAGATGCCAATGAGGAAATTATTGTTCTAGGTGATCTTTTTAACTCTACTAATGCAAGGATGTCTGACATGCATGACCTTCCTGAGGTGAGTGACCCACAAGATAAGGTTACTGATAAAGTTAGCGAGACTACAATCACATCCACTGAAGATGCCTTTGCTGCTTCATCTACTTTGCCGGTTGAGGAGGGTGACATTGCAGTCAATAAGGAACCAATCACAGAGGTAACTCGGGAAGGAGACCTGATCCAAGACGATCTAACAGCTGACTTGAATCCTCCTAAATCAATGGTGGTAGATGAGGGTTATCCACAGGATGAAATAGTCTCTAAGAAAGGTATATATATATATGCCATCCCCTTCTATGTTATTCATGTCATTCGTTTATGTGTTCTTACGTGCTGAATTCCTCCTTTGTCTTCAACCTAGCTATTGAGGAGGTGCTTCCTGTGAGACTGGATTTTATAGAGATTCCTCCCATAGGTCATGGTAAGCTTTTCTTTTTGTTGTAAGAAGCATTCTTGTACACCATTTCTGACACTTCTCCTTTACTTATGCAGATGAGATCGTGAGCACTGCTAGTGTCATAAGGTGTTCTTCTAAGATTGCCTCAGCGCGCGTGATCCGTCAAGATATGCTTGAGCTGATGGCAACCTTAACACCTTCATCACCTGATCATACAAGTACAAAGAATGAGGTGTTGGTGGCCCTCGCTAAAGACGTGGAGACCCACATTCACAATGATGGATTTCGACGAGGGATGGAGATGTACTTTGTGTCTTTGGTTAGGCAATCGACACTAGCATCAAAACTTGTGGATGTCGAAAGTAATACTGAGGCCTAGGCCAACCTAGACACTGCGGAGGTTGAGAGGAAGACTTTCATGGGGAAACTAGACCAAGTTTGCAATTTGGTGGCCAACATTGATAATGACTTGGCCAGTGCCCAGGAGGAATTGATGAGGGTGCAAGCCCAAATTACGAGTCTCGCTGTAACCCAGGAGGTGAAAGCGACAAAAAGGAGTGCTCTTGAGTCAAAGATTTCTTCAATTTCCTCTACCATAGACCGTCTTTGTGAAGAGTTTGTCAGGCAAGGTGATCAAATTTGGTCCTCCCTAGCCATAAAAGAGAATTTATGGAAATGTCTTATTTCTGCCTTCCCAAAATGATATGTTGGAAGAGGATGTAAAAACCCTTTTTGTTAATAAAAGAAAAGATAGAACTTTATCTTTTATTGTCTTGTCTTTTCCTTGTGATTTTCTCTTTTTATTTTCCTTACTCAACATTGTAAGAGTCAAGTGGAATTGACTTTATAAGAGTCAAATGTGACTAACGTTATAAGAGTCGAAAGTAACCGACATTATAAAGGGGGTCATGAGGGCCGAATATGGCCATCATTATAAAAGTTGATATGTATGAGGGTCGAATATGGTTGAAATTATGAGGGTCAAATATGTAGTCGACATTGTGGGGTTGAATATGGTTGACATTATGAGAGTCAAATATACATATGTGGTGGCCATTATGAGAGCCATATGTAATCTTCATCATAAAGGTTAAAATAGACTAACTTTATAAGGGTCAAATCCACTTAATCTTTGGCATTTGCGAGAGCCGAATATGGTTGACTTTATAGGAGTCAGGAGCCGAAAGCAGCACTCATGTGTGTTCTTTTTGGCATAAATCAGATGTCCTGCCTTTACGGGAGGCATTGTGACAGTGTATCCTTGAGGCAATGCGAGGGGTATCCTTCAATGTCGTCACCGAATGATAACCCTGTAAAAGGGCACTTAAGCAATGTTGGTTGAGTTTGAACAGACACAATGGGGGTGGATTCATTGTCTTTGTTTTCTTTTAAGGTGCCCCTTTCTAAAAGGTTGCAGCCATTCATGTTTATAAATAAGAGGGTTGTGCCCACTACCCTTTTCATTCCTTCGGCTTTTGCAAACACTCTTTATTCTTGTGTTATGGACATGACTCCCAAAAGAAAAGTTACCAGTGTTCCTGAAGTTGGAAAACCGTTTGGATCGCGCGTGAAGCAAGATGGGTCCTCCTCGACTGAGAGGGAGGGTGTCAAGCCTTTATTTAACCGCAGTACTCTTTAAGTCCCTTGTTCATTCTATTATCAGTCTTTTTGGTTCTCACGGTCTGATGCTATTAATTTCTTTTGTAGATGTAATAAGGATGCCTGCAGTTAAAGAAATGGAGGCATGAACCAAGGAGGCTCGCCGAGAGCGTGATGCACTGATTAGGTGTTTAGTTGGCCTATTCATTGAAGAAGCAGATGCTCATTTCATTCGTCAAGAAATCTTGGATGCGTTGGACCACATAGAGGCCTGTGTGTATTATTTTGAGTTCAAGGGCACGGTGATGTGTCTCCTTGATGCTTTGTCTAAACTTTGTGAAGCAAAGACCATCAAGGTTTTAAAAGGGCCGGAGCATGATGTTCGCCTACACCTTTAGGAGGAGGAGATCAAAATGGAAGACCTAACTGCCCAGCAGACCCAAGTGTTAGGCTAGATCGGGCCACTAGTGAGGGATGCCGACGAGTTGATGATGCAGATGGAGGCATTGAAGGAATGCTTCAACAAAGTTATGAATAGCCTAGAATCTTGCAAGAGGTTCGCCAATCATGTGGGTAATTTAATTCACCGAACCATTTATATGGTGGACCGTTGCAGGGGTGAGTTGATGAGCTGAGAGATGGACCAACGTGATGGAGCCTCCTGAGAGGCTATTTATAACCTGAATGTAGTACAGTCAGATGTCAAGACAGTGAACGACACTCTAGATGTGAATGCAGAAGTGTTACCTTCATTGTGCGCTAAACTCCTGGGTTTCAGGAGCCCAAACCCAGCAAGAGGTTGAGAGTGTAGTGTAGGGGTAGGGATGAATGCCCTTTGTTGTAGCGGCCTCTTATATTAATAAAAATGTTAATTTTCATCCATATCTGTGTGCCTTCAATTTTGTCATGTCAAAATTTATGTCAATTTATGTGCCTTCCAAGTTTTTGAAAAGTATATTTTTCCCTTCCCCCCGTTTAAGAAATGTATCATATACTTATAGAATGGAATGATATAGTTCTCAAAGAGAAAATGTGGAGTGGATGATGATGGGGCTAGGCCTGTCTTGTTATGGTAGGTTGCCAACGTACCCTAGAGCAGGATTAAGCCTGGTCGTAGTTTGATTATGGGATTTTGGATATTTTGTCCCTTTTTTCCCCTAATGGTTACCCACTAGGACTGGGGTTCGCTTAATTTTTGCATCCCATTGCCATTACTAGTTTTCAATGTGACCAACGAGAATTAGATCTTACCGTGAATGGATTGTTTTACTCGTGATTTCCATACGGGTTTTCGCCATGCCCTTTCCATCATGCGTCAAACATATGTTTCCCTTTTTGCCCTTAGGATCCCTTAACCTAAGATTGGGGGTTGCCTACTTTTTTGCATCCTTTTACCATTGTTGGTTTTTATGAGATCAACAGTAATTTTTTTTTTATGTGGTTGTATCCAGGGGAAATAAAAACCCGGACTGCCTACGTACTTATATATGATAGGATCAAACTAATGTAGTTCCTTGAAGACTATCATAGGTCATTCTGAGGGTAATATTTCTTCAAGAATCTAGCATTAGTAATTGGGAGGATGTGGTTACCCTCCACACCACGAAGTAGATATGTGCGTTTAAGATAGGCTTTTTCGACGGCATATGGACCGTCCCATTTAGAGGCGAATTTACCCTCCTTTCTTCTCATGGGATCAAGTGGCAACGTCACAAGAAGGACAAACTCACCCTTGGTAAAGGAGTGAAGCTTAACTTTCTTGTTGTAAGCCCTTGCCATGTGAGCTTGGTATAATTCAAATTGTTGTTGTGCGGCAAGCCTAGATTCATCAAGTGTTTCGAATTCTAAAAGGAAAATCTTGGCAACCTCCGCTTCTGTCAAGCCATCCTGTATTGTAACCCTTAAAGAGGGGACTTAGATTTCAATTGGTAGGACTGCCTCTGCTCCAAACACCAAGGAGTATGGGGTTGCTTGTGTAGGTGTATGAAAGGTGCTACGATATTCCCAGAGTGCTTCTGGTAGGTGCTCGTGCCAGTCCTTTTTATGTAGCCACCATTTTCTTGATGATCTTGCAAAGGGTTTTGTTGAAAGCTTCCGCTAGACCATTAGCTTGGGGGTAATATCATAAAGAATGCTCTAGTTTGATGTTGTATTTTTCCATGAGTTAGTATAGGGCTGAACTCACGAATGGCTACTCATTATCTGTAATTATGCGATCAGGGACACCGAACCTATATATGAGGTGGACTTTGACAAACCAAATGATGTCAAAAGCTTTAATTTCTCTCAGGGCAACAGCCTCTGCCCACTTAGAGAAATTATTTGTTGCAGCCATAATGTTTTGGTGCCCTTTGGCAAAAGTTAGGGTAATGGGTCCCACTATATCCATTCCCGATTTGGAAAATGGCCATAACAAGTGGTAGTGTGCAGTGGTTCAGTGAGCACATGACCATAATTGCTATGCAATTGGCAAACGTGACATCTCTTGTCATATTTAATACAATCGACCAGCATTATTAGCCAATAGTAGCCAAGTCTTTTTAGCTGGTATTGAAGCTTAGGGCCGCTCTGATGTCCTTCGCACACACCATCATACACTTCATTCATCACAGTGTTGGCCTCATTGGCGAATAAATAACACAAAAAATGCCATAAAATGACCTCCTATATAGCTGATTACCCTGTAAAGTAAACCGAGTGGCGCGTCGTCTTATTTCAGTGCGCTTGATGGGGTCGGATGGCTCCCTTCTATCCATGAAATGTTGAATTAAGGGCACACGCCAATCTTCTTCTGAGGTTGGTTTACCATCCATACCTTGTTTGTCACACTCGTGTAGTTCGGTGTTGCAGACAAGGAGGGCATCTTCTTCTATAGATGAGGCCAATGGAGACATGAACCTCTCTCTCCAATGTGAATGAAAAAGATAATCATCCCTTAGATGTATGAGATGTTGCCAAGATGGCTAGTGCATCAGCTTGCTCATTATTGTCCCTTCTGACATGTTGTATCTGTAATTGCCTAAACAACTTAGCCAAGTCTTTAGCCTTTTGAAAATAAGGTGTGAGACTCAAATTTTTGATATGGTAAAGACCGTTCATCTAACGAATTACGAGCTATGAGTCTCTATAAACCGTAAGGTCATCTATATGGATTTCCAAGGCTAGTTCAAGGCCCGCGATTAGTGCTTCAAACTTAGTTTCATTGTTTGAATGCCCTCTTCCTTCAATGTATGGGAGTGCATGATGATGCCATTGTCTGGGCTAACGAAAACAATGTCGATCCCCAAAGACTTGTCTGTATTCTCTCTTGGGGCAGCAGAAGGGCCTCGAGATGCTCCATTAAAGAACATTTCTCAGTCTTTCTTTATCTGGACTTACATGACATTCTCATCTGGCAATTCCATCTGAAGGGGTAAATTATCAGGTACTGGGTGCGTGGCTAAGAAATCTACCAATGCTTGTCATTTAATTACACGCTGCAAGACATAATGAATATCAAACTCTGAGAGAAGAATGGTCCACTTGGCAATGCATCCTTGTATTAAGGGACGGCTCATAATATACTTTAATGAGTCAACCCTTGATATAGATGTACCAGCGTATTAAAGAAATAGTGTCTCAGCTTTTGTAGTGCAAAGACTAGAGCCAAATAGATCTTTCAATGGAAGAATAGTTTAGCTTAGCTCCGACCATCATCCTACTGAGGTAACATAATGTGTACTCCTTACCTTCCTCATTGTGTTGGGCCAACAATGCCCCAAGAGATGATTCCATGACTGCCACGTATAAGAGCAATGGCTTACCTGGAGCAGGGATTATGAGTACCAGTGGATTCAACAAATATTGTTTAATGCTGTCAAAAGCGTTTTGACAGGCTTGGTCCCATACAAAAGGAACTCCCTTTGTCATTAAGCGTGAAAAGAACTGGCAACGTCCTGAAAGATTTGAAATGAACTGGTAAATATATGCGAGTCTTCCTTCAATCTCTTAAGGTCAGAGATGTTCTATGGTGTTGGCATTTATATTATGACTATGGTTTTCTTAGGATCTATCTCGATTCCCCTATGTAGAACAATAAATCCAAGAAATTGCCCTGATGATACACCAAAAGCACATTTGAGATGATTCATTTTCAAATTATAATGATGAAGATGTTGAAAAACCCGGTCTAGATCATCAATGTGATGTTGCCTTAGTTTTGGTTTTTACGACCAAGTCATTGACGTAGCATTCAACTATGTTATGTAACAGGTCCTCGAATATGTAGGTCATCGCCCTCTGGTAGGTGGCACCGGCGTTCTTTAGGCTGAATGGCATAACCTTGTAACAAAATACCCCAATTAGCATACAAAATGTAGTAGCCTCTTCATCCTTTAAAGCTATTAGGATTTGATTATATCCTGAATAACCGTCCATGAAAGAGAGAGCTTCATACCCT
>JAOXJP010199832.1:0-12093 GCA_025762735.1 Platanus orientalis
GTGTATAGGCTTAAGAAGGCCCTATATGGACTCAAACAAGCTCCTAGAGCATGGTATAAACATCTAACCGGGTTCCTACTTACATACCACTTTGATAGGGGGAGTGTTGACAAGACTCTTTTTATCAAAAAGGAACATGGAAACATACTCACTGTCCAAATATATGTGGATGACATTATATTTGGGTCCACAAGTGATGAAATGTCACATGGATTTGCTATCTCAATGAAATCAGAGTTTGAAATAAGTATGGAAGGAGAACTCAAGTTTTTCCTTGAGCTTCAAATGAAGCAAACTCCAAATGGCATATTTCTATGCTAAAGACCTAGTAGCTAAATTTGGATTGCAAAAATCCAAGCCCACCAACACCCTTATTAGCACAAGTGATGAAATCACTAAAGATTTAGAGGTTGTTGATATAGAGATCCCACCATGTATGGGTGTATCATTGGGAGCTTACTCTACCTAACCACAAGTCGACCTGATATTGCATTTAGTGTGGGTGCAGATTGGGCCGGTGATGTTGAAGACAAAAAGTACGAGTGGAAGATGTTTTTACATTGGGAATAGTCTAGTTTCTTAGCATAGAAAGAAACAAATATTTATTTCATTATCCATGACGGAAGCCAAGTATATTGCTACAGGTAGTGGCTGCACTCAACTCATACGGATACATCAAATGCTTAAGGATTATGGGATTATTCAATCTATGATGAGTCTATTTGTAAATAAAAAAAAGTGTGATCAATATCTCTAAAAATTCAGTCCAACATTCACGGACAAAGCACATTGACATCCGACACTACTTCATCCATCAATTAGTAGAAGAAAAAGCGGTTTCATTGGACTATGTTAAGACAGAAGAGCAATTGGCTGACCTACTCACCAAACCTCTTGACTACAAGAGGTTTGAGTTTCTCTGCAGAGAAATTAGAATGTGCACCCTCTCTTAGAGGAACTTCGCAAGGTTAGGATCTCCCTAAAATCACTCAAAATTGGGAGTTCATAAAGTTTTTGAAGAGGATTAGAACCTTCCCCCTTACCTGGAGTTCCAATTTGTCCCTGATCCCCTATTTTTTAAAAACTAGGCATCTCGGGCACCCTTGAGTACTCACGGGCTCCCAAAGTGAGGTATCTGGGGTGCCCTTGAGTACTCGCGGGTGCCTAAAGTAAGGTATCTGGGTTGCCCCAGAGTTGTGAGGGGCGCCCACCAACAATGACAGCCTGATATAAAATGCCTCATTTTAGGGCATTTTATTCATTTTTCTTAGGGTTTTGCCTGGTCCTCCTTTTTGCTCGCGTGTGTGGTCCCCTATTCACGAAATCCATCCTTCACGAAGGAGTCTTGGGCCCTAATCTACTTCCTAAGGCAATCATGAAGGGTAAATCCACCGCTAGCAAAGGTCACAAGGGTTCGTCCTCGAGTCAAGGCGCTGCTGCCACATCTCAACCCACCAATCCTCCTCCACGTGCTCCTCCACCACCCACATCATCCGGATCTATGGAACGCTGGTTCTATGATGACAAATGTGAAAATTGGTACAAACAGTACAATTCCAATCACCCCATGCTCTTAGAGTGATACATTGAACAACCTGTGCTCGAAAAGGTCAACCTTTGGGAGGATTTTGAGCAGCGAGGGTGGACTCGATTATTGCAGCCTACGGGCAAGGCTTATCATGAAACTGTTCGTCTCTTTTATGGCAACATGCATAGGTGAAGCAGGGAGGTGTCTGAGATCAAAACTGAAATATTTGGTTGCCCCCTCAAGATCACTGTAAATAGCCTCACATCCTTCTTAGAGATGGTCTGGCCCGAGAATCTAGTGGTCTTCCTTGTGTTTCTAGACACTCTGGACTCTAAGAAGGAGGACTTGGCCTTTTGACTCACTAGCCAAAGAATGACTGGATGGAATAACCTCCTGGCAGTCCAGCTGTCTGAGCAAGCCTAGTTAGTCAACCTCATTTTTGCCCACTGTTTGCTTCCGACCTACCACAACGACACAATAGGACCTGAGATTGCATATCTGATCGACGTTGTTCTCTCTAGCCAATCCACCGATGTTGCATCTATCATACTTCACAAGATGATCATCGAAGCAAAGAGGAAGGCTACCTTAATTGTGCTCCCATTCGGTCTTCTCATCATGCATATCATCCGCTCATCTGGATTCCATATCTCATCCTTCTAGGATTATGAGAAACCAGTAGGGAACATCTCAGTGGCTACCCTGAAGCGAATGGCTCAGCGGTGCGAGCACAATCAGCCCTACCTTGACACCCACAACTCTCATGCATACAGTTATTGCTACATCAAAATTTGTCATAACCAGTGTCTGTAATCCTTAATGGAAGATTGATCGGAATGATCACAATCATATGGTTATTGCTTGCCATCTTCAGTCTCAAGGTGCTCAGCTGGAGCTTGATTCTAAGCCCCTCTTACCCTTATCTGAGTTTCACTTTGGGGATTCAGATCCCGAGGATGACCATGCTGGTGTTGCGGGTGATGATCCAACTTTTGATGCCCCTCTGGCTTAAACTAAGGTCCTGTCTTGAGTCATGGTTTTTAGAGTCTCTCTAGTGCTCTTTATGTTTTTCTTTCAAGAGGATGTTTCTTTTTTTTTTGGGACCTTAATTCATGTTTTATTGTGTGGTCCACATTGATGTACTGAAATGCTTTACTTTGGACGAATACAGTGCTTTATTTTGACTAAATACATTACTTTATTTTGAATGGGTAAAATGATTTTCTTATAGATCTTTTGTGGTACATGAATCCTCATTGTTCTTCTTTGTCATCTTCATGCCAAAAAGGAGGAGAGATAGTAGTATGAGTATGATATGAGGGGAGGGGAGGAGCTATCTCATAGGAGGAGATTATATGATTATACATGATTTTTCTTGCTTATTATTGCAAATACTTCTATCTCATTCTTATCTTATCCTTATACCACATCTTCACTTGATCATTTACAAGTTGTGATATAGGAAATGGGTCTACAAGATAGGGGGAGCTAATGCTATTGCTTCATACATCAAGAAGATGATTAAGATTTGGGGTTTTGTCATGAAATTGTCAAGGGGGGGATTGTTAGCTCTTTATGTTTTGTCAATTTCATTCCTAGTATTGATGTATAGGTATTTGATCTAAATTGTAATATTATCTAAATCCAAGAGTGTCTGTGAAGCTCATCTACAAGTGAAGACAAGAGCGAAGCTTATCATCTCCAAGAAACCCCCAGCAAGTCAAGCTATGTGCCTTCCAAATTTCCCAACAAGGTTTTTATACATGTTTGGCCCAATTCCCAAGTTCCCATGACCTTGGTATCCCGAAACCTTAAAGCCCATGGTCTCTCACCCAATTGGTAGCTCATGACCCTAGGTCTTAAGGCCCCAAGGTGGTTCTCCCAAGAAAAGACCAAAAGAATCTCAAAAAGACAAAAAATAAAGAACAGGGGAATTTAGGGTGCTCGCAAAGACTCTGGGGTGCCCCAGGGGGCATACCTAGGGTGCCCGAGTGGTCTTCGGGGTGCCCTGCTTGAGAAAATCCAGAAAATAGGGTCTCAGGTTTTTCAGCCTAGGGCGCCCGCCAATGGATACTTGGGCCACCCGCCAAGTCTTAGGGCACCCGCCAAGGGGTACCTGAGGTGCCCCTAAGTCGTGGGGGGTGCCTGGGGTAGCTGGAAATGGTCTTAAAAAGAGTCGTTACCCACTTTTCTCCCTCTTTTTGGTTCCTAATTCTTGGCTATAAAGTCCCAACTTTTGGGAGACCAAAGTAAGAACTTCTACACACATAATTGAGAGTCAAGAACAATCTTTGAGTACTCTTATTTCTAAAATCTTCACTCATTGAGGAAATTCTCATTTTGAGCAAAAATTATAAAGCTTTGTTAGAAGTTGGTGTGTGAGTCTAGGAGATCAAGTATACATCCATTCACCTAGACAAAAGGTTAAGGCTTTTGTCCCCACAAGAGTTCCTTGGAAGAGCTTGCCCTCAAAAGATCAAGCCTTCATAATTGGTGCTACCCTATAGTCACATTTGCCTTTAAAGAGACCAAGCACCTTGCTACTTCCCATCATCTTCACTATCTTCATTTGAGGACATCCACTGGAGACACTGGACATAGAGCACTCATCGAAGACACTAAGTGCATTGCATTCCCTCCATCGGAGTCATTGGACGAAACACATGCTTGTCAAGCATGCCTAGTAAGTTTGGTTGATTTCCTTGTAATAGTTGTTAGAACTATTAATAAAAGTCAGTACACCCCCTCTTGGGATTAGAGAGTAGACGTAGGCCATCGTGCCGAACCACTATAAATCTTGCCTTGTGGTTTGTTTCTTCAAATCTTTATGATATCATCTCTCACTTGCACACAATCACTTATTACTCACATTGCCTTAGTCTTGAATTTGGTTATTTCAATTATCATTGGAAATTGCTCTTTCATGTTTGAATTAATATAGTGGCATTTCAATTTAAAGTAAAAGAAAACTAAAAATTAAAAATATCCTATTCACCCCCCTCCTCTAGGACAATTAACTTAGGAATTACATTTTCCCCATTAACTTCTTCAGCCCAGCATATTTGTCCAAAACATTTTTTTGGGTTTGAAACATGGAGGCTCAACCCCTTGGATAATATTGACGGGATAAACACTTGGGGCTATAATACATATGCGACTATTGCAATCATACTAAGAGTACTACATTAACCAACCCTGATGCTTAACTTCTAATGATTGAAAAGGCCTAGCCTAAATCAAACTAGCTTGAATGTAAACAACCCAAACAATTGTAGTTTAAACCAACGTCAATTGAGTAAATTCAAATTAATCCAGGCAAAGCAGTACCAATTCAAACTAACCAATTATTCACCTTCATGTATTTATTTATTTTCTTTTATGCTTATAAATTATTATTAACTACATGTATTATGCATTACTCCCTTTTATCTTATTTGGCTACAAGGAATGTAGCTTAATGTATGCCTTCTTTTTTTTGGCATTTTATTTGTTATTATTATTATTAACATGCTAAGAAGATGATTTATTAGTATAATAATAAATTTAAATACATGTTTTGCATACCGATAACACACAGGCTTAGTAGGAAAACTTGCTCAGGCATGCATGACACAGTTTCCAAAAAAAGACTCACCTTGTCACCTACCGTAAATAGAATCTAGACCCACAATTTGAACTGGTTTAAATAGGTAACCACATATGTGGATGGACTAGGGTGCCTAACACCTTCCCTTATCCATAACCAAACCAGTTACCCAAAAGCCTGTAGTTGACCAATTTGAAATGAAGTCTTATATTTAAAATTAATTTTAAATTAAAAAACAATATTTTTCTAAAATATATGTCTAGTCACATCTTAAGAAAGGTTGGTGGCAACTCCAAACCATCATGGGTTAGGCCCACGACAATTAGACCCCTTTTTATAAGAAGCTTTCTCATTGTGCAAAAACTAAGGCCCACAATATACACTTTAGCATAGTTTGCCGATTCTCCGAGTCGACTCAGTGACTCGGCCAAGTTGACTCAACTCTTAAGGTATAGGAGTCAGCAAGGTGACTCCCTTATATACCTGACTCTACCGAGTCATGAGAGTGACTCGGTTAACTCCTGTGGCTCGGGCCGAGTCTTAACTTTTTTAAAAAAAAATAACATAAAACATTAAAACCTAATAAAAAAACCCTAATTACTTAATTTAGGTTAAAGTATTTTAAAGAAATAACTTAATTACTAAAGTGACTACGAATTCTCATTTTTAGAATTTATTCATATTGTTTGGTTTCTTTATACAGGTGTTCATTAAATAGTTTTGAGAACCGGACCGACCATCAAACCGGTAAGGTGGATGATTTAGGTCCAAGAGGTTTAACCGTCAACTTATATGATTTAACCGCGGTTCGCTTCAAACAAATGTCAAATGTAATAAAATACCATAAAATAAATAATGCATCAGAAGGCTTATGACTGGGTTTCTAATTTCTATACATACAAAAAATTATAATAAAATACTAAGAAAATAAAACAATTCATGGACAGTGATTATAATTTGGCAAGACACGTTCTTAATTTCTTTTCTTCTTAATGTGCTAAATAAATAAATAATATTTGGTGTCATTAGAATTGGGTTAGTAAAAAATCAGTGGGTTTTGACTTATTTTGCTGGTTATATGTGTTTTTTGGCAAATTACGGTTTTAAGCTTTTATAGAACCGTTTAGGGTGTCGGTTTTAGTCTAACCAGGTCAGACATCTAGTCCGGTTTGGTTTTCAAAAGTATGGTTCATTATTCAAATACTACATTACCCTCTTATATGTAACTTGTAGGTTTTTAATTAGTTTTTCCTAGATAATTTGTAGTTTTGATTGCTTACTTGAGTTCTTGTTAATTATTATGCCGAATTTCTAGTAGATTTGCATATCTTTATTTATAGACTTAAATTTTCATATTAAGGTTTATGTTATTATTCTTGCTTGTATGTGTTAAATTGTTAAATGATATTACAATTGATTTGAGTTGGCATTTGATAATATCTCTTAAATTGTATTGAGTTTTCACATAGAAGAATCTTTTTATTCTTGACTCATGAGAATTTTGTAGGATCACAATAGAAAATGCTCATATTTATTATAGAAATTGACAATACTTGATCCAAAATACTATCTATAATTTCTAAATATTTTTTATATTTTATAAATATAAAAATAAAAAGTGACATGACCCCCTAAGTTGACTCCAGTGACTCTAAAGTCGACTCCACTCTTGAGTTATCCGAGTCGAGGCAAAAATTTGAGTCGGCGAACCTTGCACTTTAGTACTTCAGTCATGCCTATAGGACTATGGATTGTATGCACATTATGTGCATGTTTAGCCTTTTTTTACATTTTGATAACTATGAGATGTTTTTAAACTGACTATTTATATTCCCGTTGCACTATTTGGATTATGTCATTGTTTATATTATTCTGCTGCGATGTGATATGTTGGGAATGAACTTAATGGATAAACTTAAAAGGATAATCTACTATTTGGGATGTGAAATGAATAGGTTAAAGGGTTAATAACACGTTCCGAGCTCGTTGGTCTCTTATGAGGAATGGGTTCAGGGCAGGTCATTCCCATGTCACGGATCCGAGCCTAGCCCACTTCACGGCTCACGGATTTGGTTTGTGACAAAAACCACCCTGAAGAATACTTATACTTATCCTTCTTAGTGAACTTTATGCCATATATATCTGAAACACACATCTACTTCAAACCTAAATCATAACATGCTTTCTATCACCGCAAACAACCATTGGCCTTGAAAAAAAATCACCACTACACATATTATCGAATGAATTCAATCTTGATACCATCTGACTCGTTCATAACACGACCACTGCACATGTGTAGTTGCCCTAAGTTGACTCACCTAATCAACTCCAGAGAGGGACCTCGATCTATCCTCTCTAACCACAGGAACTGTCTCACCATCATCTATCACCTAGAAACCCAAAATACTTATATTTTTCTTAACTGCAAAAGAGACTCTACACAAGCACTTGTTTCTCCATGCACCCCGTTTTCAACTACCCATCATGATTAATGGAATACCATTAATCACTGTATTCCCCATTAGACGATACAAACCATCACATTGTTCTCCCTTCATCCAGACCAAACAACCACATATGATTTTCATAGCTTCACCTACAACTAAATACCAACAACCCATGGAATCCAATCAGCCTAATGATATTAGAATCCTTTACATCTTTGGAACATAAGCCATACCACCCAAAGTATTAATCACTTCATCAAACATCTTAATCTTCACCATCCCAACACCTATGATGTCACAAGTGGACCCCTCAGACAAAAACACAACACTTGTCTTCTTCTCTTGAAACATATCAAAATATTTTTTTTCTTGAAGCATATAAAATCAGAACAATCTGAATCTAATATCCACCCATCATGAGAAAAAATGTCTATACCTTTGGAGAATGTGAGAACATCTCCAATGGATTCCTCTTATTCCTCTACTAACATTGTACTAAAACTATCACTTTTCATTTTATCAACACGTTATGGATAATTTCTCTTAATATGGCCATATTCTTTACAATGAAAATATTGTACATTACTCTTTCCTTTGGCCTTGGACTAGACTTGCTACTCCCAAATTCCATCACGTATGACCTTCCTTTGCAAATCTCTAGCCGACTAATTAACCCAAAATCTTTACCTCCTTCAAGATTTAGCCTCCTCTTAATCTCATTATATGGGAGAGATGTCATGACATCCTCTAAGCTTATTATATCTTTCCCCAAAAATAACGTTGTCACAAAGTTGTTGTAATAATTAGGAAGCGAGATAAGAAGCAAAACGACATTGTCCTCTTCCTCTATTTGGACATCAACTCTGTGCAGTTGATCCAACCATTGGTTGAATGCATTTAAGTGTTCCAATACACCTTCCTCAATCTTCAGCCTATAAAGTTATTGCTTCATATATAACTTTTTGGTGAGACTCTTTCTTATTTAAATTTTCTTTTACTTAACTGGGGTTGAATCCTCATCCATAATGTTAAACAAAACATTATCTATGAAACAGAGATGAATTGTGTTGGTTGCTCTCATCTCATCTCTATGTCTTTCCAGACACTATCCTCCATCTTCTTAGACTTGTTGTTCTTTCCTTGCAAGGCCTTATACAAACTTTATTGTACTAACACATCCTTCACCCTTCTTAGCCAAAGAGTGAAACTACCCTCTTCATCAATTTTCTATTCATCAATATAAGCCTTCATTTTCATTGTGAATCAACCCAAAAATTTTAAAAAGTAACCCTTTGAATAAAAATATTTTTAGTCACTAGTTTCCTCCTTTTCCTCCCAAACATGAACCGAAATCTCTAATACCAATTATTACCATAGAGAAAACAACCCTAGAATTCCACATGATGGGATATAGGTCTAAACCACTCACCATCTATGCAGTAAAGAATAAAACAGTTGCAAAAAAACTCAACAATCACACAAGACAGGGATTTTATGTGGTTTGGTGATGTATCGTCCAAGAGAGAGAATTAAATATTTCTTTACTATGAGAATGCGAAATCTATACAAAGATGTATGTTTTCTAAAACCCAAAAAAAATCATAATGCTTACCCTTGTACACACACTCTCTCTCTTTCTCAAAATCTTAAAGAAAACCCTAAGAACCCCACTTGTGGTTGTTCCTCCCTATCTCTCTTTTTTCCCTAATTTTATTTGGGTTTTCCTAAAGAGTGTCGTCACACATCATTCCTTTCAACTAAGGAATCTTTCAATATTTGATATATCCCCACCATTGGATCTTCTCAAGATGTAATGGATGGAAATAAGTCCACACTCAATAGTTAGAATTTTGATCACAACCTTTTCAAATCACCTCAGATTTGCAAGGTATTGAACTTGTTGAAGAGGTAATTCAATAACCTTTCAAATGACACCACAATCATGCTAAACCTGTAAGTTTTGATACCAAAACAAGGTACAAAGAAAAGTTACAAAAATTGATCTTTTACTATCCTAACACTAAATAAAATCTACTCTACTTAAAAATCAACTAAATCCCTAACATTGACATACAAAAATAACCCTAAGAAAAATGAATTTACGAAATTAACAATTGTAATCAAATAAAAAAAAAGCCCAAAATAATCAAAATATGCCCATGTTTTGAATATAAGTTAGAGTCCCACATCAGATATATAGAATCAAAAAGCATCACTAAAACACCATCACTCTTAAGTAGAATGCATGAAAAGATTGAAGCCTTTGCAATGAATATGGTAATCCAAACCCATAGCCAACCATTATGAAAAAACCCTTGATAAAATATTTTCCCCCAAAAAAAGAAGCACAACCTCTATTCAATAAGGATGGAAATGAATGTGTTTGTCTTCGACGTGTATATGAAAAAGAAAAAGTTTCTAGAAAAAGTAAGGTTTCCCAAAGATGTAATAACAATGAGAAGGTTTCCTTTCATAAAAAAGGAATAAATGATTTTTGTAATGACATGGTGATGAAAACATTGCAGTGACAATAGAAAGCTAGAGAAAATGCTACAAACTGAGTAAGGGTAGTTGGCAACATAGCTTTCATGTTTTTGGTTGCTCACGGGATTTTATTGTTGGAAATAGAGTTTCAATAATCCCTTTAACACACAATCTTCAAAAATTTCAACTGTGAAAAATCAATAACTAAATGAACCAAGTTAAGGATGTGTCATTATCAAGTTCTTGAAGATAGTTGTGGTATCCTAATTGATTGTACCAGGAAGTGTGCCAAGCTACCTCCAGGATACAATTAAGATTGGATTCAACTCCTTGTTTCTCAATGGGTTTACAATACCTGGCAGAGATGTATGATACATTCCTTATAAACTTATTTCCCAACATGGTTGTGTATACAAATTGTATAAGAACATTTGTCTATATTTTGCACACAAAAAATCAGCAGTCTCCCCTCACAAGGTGATTATCATATATGAATACCAAGCCAAGAAGGCAAGGTCAGCATCTTCAACTCAAGTGGAGGTTCTTTAAAAGAACACACTAATATTGAGGTGGTTTTGAACCCACGTGTGAGTAGCCGATCCAAGGGCTTTATTTGGGTTTAGTGTTCTAAAAACAAACGAAGAAATGAGGGCAAAAATCTTCAATGGCATTAATCCAAGCTAGAAAGGGGAACCACAACCGACTGTAAAAATTTTACCCCATCAACATTTACAAATCAAAATCCCTAAGCCAACCCAGAACAGACTAAGCTACAATTGCTGAAGGTACTGAGTTGAGGAACCGAGTCGTGATCGATTCCAATTCCCAATGATTCATTACCCCAAAGGAATCCATAATTGGAAACTTTTCAAAGAAGGCAACTGACAATTGCATTGATGTCGCCATTTTGGAGTGATCGCAGTAAAGTTCTCCAACGTCTCCTTAAGGAAGCAATTATGGAAAATCATCATATAAATGGCAAGATTCATGAAGAGTTTCCAAAACTTACCTAGCATGGCGAATCAAGCAAGCACCGTTGTGGGGAAAATCTAAACCCTAATTTTGATACTTAGCCGGTTGGAGAAATATCCTCAATTAAATCCACCTCTGATAGAATACTTGCCAAATGAAGAACCAAATCGTCAACACTCTCCAAATATAAAAGCCGGATCTCACTACTATGGAATGAATAAAAATGTAGAAGATAGCAGGGGAAAAGGAATTTTTGTTTATGACATACAAGGAAATGAGGGAGAAATCGACTTTGTGATTTAAATGCAAGGTAAAGTGGCTTGTACGATTTTAAATAAAATTTGGGCCAATAGTGGGTTGAACCAATTGGGTCAACCTAAACCAAAATTATCGGACCAACCACTTATCTTAGATACTGGTTCAGGTTTAGACTATGAGCTTACCAGTAAAATTGACCCAAGCAAATCTGGAGGGAGTGAAACATCCAAATACATACTCCCTTTGAATTCCGAATGGTTAAAAAAAAACACCAAATTTTAAAAATAAGACAAAGGGGTCTAGAAAAAAGATGGACTCAGACATGAACAAAAGTTTAGCTAAATTGGTAACAAAGAAATGAAAACTCTCTCTATTCTTGAAACCTATAAAAAAATCAAGAAGAAAAATAGAAAGGAAGAAGACTCTAATGAAGAAATGGAAGATAAAGAAATGGATGATGAGACAAGAGGTGAGGAAAAAGGTACTCAAACCAAAGCAAGGGACACTTAGGTACGAAAATTACTTACATGTTTATATTATTTCAATTTCAAATTCTTTCGATGGAAAAGATATATTAAGAAGAATATATCCATATATATTGTTTTTTATGATAACGATATAAAAGAAGGAAGAATTAATTTTATAAGCATTAATTATTTAGATAAACTTTAAACCATATGGAAAATAACACAATATAATGAAAAATCTTCAACAAATAAACAAGTTTAGGTGGTTGTCCCTCAACAGCCCCAAGGGGCCTAATGAAGATAATGACATGGAACTGTCAAGGAATCGGGCAATCCTTGACAGTTCAA
>JAOXJP010199844.1:0-12093 GCA_025762735.1 Platanus orientalis
GTGCTAGGTGACATGGACAAGGGAGGAGCTGAGATAGATTTACTTCTCTTGGGTGGAGGGTGTACATGGGGTTGTGCTAGTTCACTTGGATTGGTGAGGTGGACAAGGGGTGAGCAAAGATGCTTTTTAGGGTGTTGTGGTTGGTAGCAAATATCAAAGGAGATCACAAATATGCCAAATGGAGTGAGATGGTGGGTTCAATGGGAATTTGAAATTCAAACCTTTGGTCCAAGGGTGAGGGGTGAGGGTGTACCTAAAAAGATTCCAATCTAAGGGCCTTTGAGTGAAGCCTTAAGGTGTGAATGCATTAAATGCCATTAATGAGCTAAAATCATAAAGTTTTAGCTTATTAATGTGCATTAATTGCTTCTGATATTTTCGACCCCTTACTATGCAATCCATTTCCGTGAGCTCTTGGGCTCAAAACGTGGCAAACTCAGTGCCTATTTTCAAGGTTGGGGACATTTTGGTGGCAATGGATAGTCAAAACCAAATTACGATAAAGGCAGGTAAAATCAGGGTTTTATTGGTCTGAAAAGCTCTCAAATGGATTTTGGTAGGGTAAGATGGTAAAGTTGATCCAAAAAATCTTCATATAAAAGATAGCCCTTGGTCCAGGTGAGCCATAGCCTTTGACTATGCTGAATTACAATACCCGAACAGAAAACTGGGTCAAAAACCCCTTTTTGGGTAGTTGGAGAGGTTTTAACTGAATAGATCACCAGAAAATTTATGTATTTCTATAGCAAATGTGCTTTATGGATATCAAAGCTTAGAGAACATGGAGTTTCTAGGAACTGACGGCTCGACAATCCGCTTTCCGGGCATTCGCTGCAATTCTTACGGAATAGGGTTTGCTTGAAGGTTTGTTGTAGAAGTAGGTCCCTGAAGAATGCTGATGTTAGGTTAGAAAACATTCCCGGTTGCTCGATTCCATGAACCGTCTTTCAAAGAAAAGCAGAAAATTGAGAAAATGGGTATAACCTTGTTACATTCTGAGTCTAGGAGAATTTCTGAGGGATTCTACGTGCCAAATACAAATGGAAAGTGCTTTGTTCTAGCCCGAGTAGAAATGATGGTTAGGACTACAGGGTTTTTATAATCCAGTGAAACTTTGATACTCTGGAGGTCCTGGAATTACTGTAGAATAGCCACTAATAGACTGAATTTCTGAGTTTAGGTGAACTCATGTGAGTCGGTTGAGTGCCTAATTTTTTGCTCTAATATGTTGCTTTTTTTGGAGTATTTGAGAGAATCTGAGCAGATAAGTCCTGCGAAAGCATGTGTTCCTTAGATAGTTCTTTGAAGGCCTCACAATTTTGGAGAGATGGACACCGATTAATCTTGAATTGGACCTTCGGGGAACCTGTTGGCTCCATATGAGTAAAATATAGCTAAAAAGCTTTTTGACCCCTTGGAGAAGATTTGAGATTTCATAGGGGTTTGAATTTTGAATTTCTTTTCTCAAACCTAAAGATTTGAAGTTAAGTCTGGGAATGAGATATGGCGATCGACCTTTCTGGATTAAGAAATCGATGAAATCCTTGAGAGCTTTTTCAAGGATCATTTCTTGGTCAGGGTTATCATAAGTTGAGAAATTGGTTGTTGCTAGTCTCGAGCAATATCTATTTTGTGATGAGTTTCTCATAATTGGGAGAAGTAGGGATGTATAGGATCTGACATTGCACAATTCAGGTAACAGGTGAAGCTTTGGGGATCCTTTAAGGGTCAAAGGGTAAATCCTTAGTGGTGAAAAGGGTAAAATGGTAATTTTTCACTTGCGTGTAAAAAAATGTGAAAATGAAGATTCTTCACCTGTGATGCTTTATGATGAGAAGGCTTATATAAGCAGGAGAAATTCAATGATCTGAGTGATAGATAGTGAGTTCTGGGCTTTTAAAGGAAAAAGGGCAAAATGGTAATTTTTCCACTTGTGATGCTTTGCTGAGGGAAGACTTACAGAGGAAAAAAAATTGTAGATGGCATGGATGAAGTTCTTAAAATGTGGACCCTTAAAGTCCTATTGATGCTTTTGTAAGAGTTAGGGTTTGACTTAAAATGGTGTGTTTAGGCTATAATGAGGTGATTTGACTGGTTCATTTGCGATTAAAATATCCTGAAAGACTTCTCAGGGAATGTTTAACCTCTTAAAGTCTAGGTTTTTTCTTCCTAAACCGAAGGTGCTCGGAGTCTTGATGCCTAAATGTTGTCATGTTGTTCTTATTCTATTAACTGACCCTAGTCAAAATTTGGGTGTTGACAAGGGTGAAGAAACCTCTCTTATATAGACCCTAGAGGACTTTGAATCAAAAAAGGAAACTGCCTCTAAGGAGAAACTCCAAAAAATCGAGTTTCAAAAAACGGCATCGCGCAATTCGATCGATGGGAAGGGGTGCTATCGGTCGGGGTTCCTAGCCGATCAATCGGGCCTCCCTAGCTAGATTGATTGAACCGAAGCCATTCCAAACTAAGATTTTTACACTCTCTCACTCAAACACTCATAACTTATTTGTTTGGGGTTTATTTTGCTCACCGTTTGTTTAGTTGGGCTCTAGACTTCCGTGCCTTTCTAATGACATATGATTTGCTAACAGATTCTTTCTATGTTTTCTCTAGTGCGTCTAAAATTGTGTTAATTTATAGATTAGTACATGTGTGTCTAACTTGTTCCAAGTGTGTGCGGAACATATATAACATGTCTATGTTATAAGTGCGATACGTGTGTATCATATGTGAGAAATGTGTTGGGTGTTACACTCTCTCTTCCTTAAAAATAAATCCAGTTCTCTGAATTTGACATACTTTGAGTGCAAAACAAGTGTGGATACTTTTTCTTCATCTTGTCTTCACCTTCACAAGTTGTTTTTTCTTCCGAATGGTTCCTCTATAGTACCTTCACATACAGAGACACCTTCAAATGTAGAACTTGTTGCTTCTTGTCTAAAATCCGAACCAGTTTTTAATCATACGATAAATCCTTAACACGAGACGAATCACACATGTACTTCCTTAACATGGACACATGAAACACATTGTGGACATGTGACAAATCCGGTGTAAAGCTAGCTTATAAGCAACATCACCCATCTTCCTCAAAATCTCAAACGGTATGATGAACCTGGACTTAGTTTCCATTTCTTTCTAAACCTCATATTACCTTTTAACGGTGATGCCTTTAGAATTACATGCTCTCCAATATGAAATTTTAGTTCTTGTCTTCTTTGATTTTCATAACTCTTCTGCTTGCTTTGTGCCAGAAAAAATCTTTCATGGATAATCCTAATTTTATTAGTTGTCACCTAAACTAGTTCTGGTCTAAGTAACCTTCTTTTACCAACCTCTTCCCAACATATAGGTGTTCTTCACTTTCTTCCATATAAAGCTTCAAAATGTGTCATTTATATGCTAGCATGACAATTGTTGTTGTAAGAAAATTCGATCAATGGTAAATGATCATCCTAACTTGCTTTTAAATCAATTATGCAAGCTCTCAACATGTCCTCCAAAGTCCGTATGGTCCTTTTCGACAGTTTATCTGAATACGGATGAAAAGCCATTCTAAAATTCAACTTTGTTCCCAAAGCTTGCTACAAACTATTCCAGAATCTTGAAGTGAATTTTGGATCTCTGTCTGAAACTTTTAGAACTGGAATACCATGTAGTTTCACGATCTCATCAATATACAACTTAGCCAACTTATCAAGTAAATAATTTATCCGAACATGTAAGAAATGAGTGGACTTAGTTAGTTGGTCCACAATAACCTAGATAGAATCAAATCCCTTCTTGATCTTAGGCAGTCCACTAATAAAGTTCATGGATATATGCTCCCACTTCCATTAAGGAATTTTCAATGGTTGTAACAATCCTGCCGGCTTCTGAAGTTTGGCTTTCACCAATTGACAAGTCAATCACTTGGATACAAAATCCACTATCTCTATCTTCATGTTGTTCCACCAGTAATACTCTTTTAAATCCTTGTACATCTTTGTACTCCCTGAATGAACTGAGTATGTTGTTTCATATGTTTCTTCCATGATCTCTCTTTTCAATTTAAAGTCATTAGACACACACAACCTCTTGCCATATCATAAAGAATCATCTTGATGAATCACAAAATATGTCCTTTGTGCCTTCTTAACATTTTTCATGATTTTCTGAATCCGTGCATCTGAACTGAATTGTCTTGATCTTGTCATTCTAAATCGGTTATACTTTCAAATGTGCTACCATACATGCCAAATGTATCAGCAAATACATTGGCTTTTCCAGGATGATAAAGGATAGTACAATCATAATCCTTAATCAACTTTAGCCATCTTCTCTACCTTAGATTCCAATCCTTCTGCAAATATAAATTCTTTAAATTATTGTCATTTGTATAAATCTTAGAAGGTTTCCTATACAAGTAATGCCTCCATATCTTCAATACAAAAACAATTGTAGCTAATTCCAAATCATGAGTTGGGTAATTTTGATCATAAGGCTTAAGTTGTCTAGAAATAGGTAATGACATTCCCATCTTGCATCAATACATTAGTCAAACCCTTTCTGGATGCATCACTATAAATTATATAGTTTCCTCCTATGCTGGACGGTAATGTAAGGACCGGGGCAGAAACTAGACGATCCTTCAGTTCTTAGAAATTGTGCTCACATACCTCATTCCAGTTGAACTTGATATTATTCTATATCATCTTAGTCAATGGTCCATCTATACGAGAAAATCCTTCAATGAATCTCCTATAACAAACAACCAATCCCAAAAAGCTACGAATCTCAGACATGTTCTTAGGTCTAGGCCAATCAACTGTAGCCTCTATCTTCTTGGGATCTACATAAATTCCATCTTTTGAGATCACATGTCCTAAGAAACCCATTTTATCTAACCATAATTTACACTTGTTGAATTTAACATATAACTTATGGTCTCTTAGTGTTTACAATGCAATCCTCAAGTGCTCTACATGTTCCTCTAAACTCTTTGAATAAACTAGAATATCATCGGTGAACATAATAATAAACTTATCTAGATACGGTCTAAGCACCATGTTCATTAAGTCCATAAATGTTGTAGGTGCATTCATCAATCCAAAAGACATGACTAGGAACTCATAATGTCCATACCTAGTATGGAAGTTAGTGTTGGGTTTATTATCATTCTTAATCCAAAGCTGGTGGTATCTGAATCTAAGATCAATCTTGGGAAAGATCATCAATTATGGACAATGGATACTTGTTCTTCACTGTCACCTTGTTCAACAGCCTATAATCAATGCAAAGCCTCATGGTTCCATCCTTCTTCATAAATAAGATGGGTGTGCCCCATGGTGAAACACTAGGGTGGATGAAACCTCGGTCAATTAAATCCTGTAATTATACCTTAATCTCTTTTAATTCAACTAGCTCCATATGATATGGTACCATAAAGATAGGCTTAGTGCCTTCCACTAATTCAATAGCAAACTCAATCTCCCTATCTGTAGGTAGACCTAGAAGATCCTTAAGAAATACATCTATAAAATCTCTAACAACAGATATGTCTTCAATCTTCACTGTACCCTTTTGATAATCTATAATGTAAGCGAGCTACCTTAGCCCACCTTTTTGCTCGAAGGGTAGAAATCATATTAGGAAAACTTTGAATTCCACCTCAGATTTTTGGAGATACTAATGGTCACTTTCTTGCTATAACAATCCACCTTATCATGATGAATGACTAACCAGTCCAAGTCAAGAATCACATCAAAGTTCTGCATGTCTAGTAACACCAGACTTGCTAACATTTCCTGTTCCCCAATCGCCACTACACATGACTTGTATACTAAGTCAGATATCATAGTCTTTCTAAGTGGAGTGGATATTACTAGTTCATATTATAATGGTTCTAGTGTAGTATCAAGGTGTGTGACAAAACTATCAGATATAAGTAAATGTTTGGATCCAAGATCTATGTATAAATACAACCTTGAATCTTCGGCCTTGGCTTCCCATCAGTAGGCTTAGCCGTCTAGTTTGTCTTCATGTTGGGGCAATCCTTAATCATGTGTCCCATCTTTCCACATTTAAAACAAGCTCTTATCTCATGGTGGAAAATACCTACATGAATCTTCCCACACTTCGGGCAAGCACCCCTATCCTGCTGAAACTGGGGCTTCACATCCCTTTCGGTCACAACCTTCTTCTTAAACTCCTTGGTGTTGTCAATGCTATTTCTAGTCACAACCTAATTGGGACGTTTCCTGTTCTGATCTTGAATTTGCTGAACCTCATTGCACTCTTTCTCTACCATCATGGCAACATCTCCTAGATCTCACAATGTCATCTTTATCCTAATGCTAAGACACAACCCTTTCTAAAATTTTCTAGCCTTTCTCTCCTCATTCTTATAAATATGAGGAGCAAGACCATATGGTTCCCCTGAATTAAGGCCACGAATTTGGATTTGTGGACATCGGGAAAAATGAGCCGTCTGTTTTTTCCTTTAGTGTTTGATCAAGTGGCTAACCCAGGGGTCATGCTTTTTTGGGAGTCGCTACCAACTCAGGTTTACGGACAAAGCTGGACATCAACTTCCTTCCTAAAAGAAAGGAAGTCTAGACTCGGAGGTCTAGGGGTTTAACTCCTAGTACTGGTCTAGTTTCTAAAGAAAATGGTAAGTTGTTTTGTTGTTATTGGGGAGGGTGTTAGGAACCCCAATCACCCACCCTTTTAGGGTGGCTTCTCGTAAGCATACATTCCATTGATTGCCATAAATGTACATGCTGTATAATGAATTTTGTTTGTTTTTAAAGTCCAATACCTAAATTTTCATAAAATATTAAATTCAAGTGTTGAGCTATAATGGGCCCCACACTTGATTCTGTGGACTTTCTTCATAAGAGCTAGTCTTAGGGTCACTCTATGTCCATGTTGGACCTAACAGACCCCTGATCCCACT
This sequence comes from Platanus orientalis, assembly GCA_025762735.1. Classification (NCBI taxonomy): domain Eukaryota; kingdom Viridiplantae; phylum Streptophyta; class Magnoliopsida; order Proteales; family Platanaceae; genus Platanus; species Platanus orientalis. Next base: position 6,941 of record JAOXJP010199844.1, read on the forward strand.
TTAAAATTTTTGAAATATTTCACTCAAGACTAATGCTTGAATTTTCTTAACGCCTAAAATTTAGCTTGACGCCTGAATTTTAATTTCTTAGAATTTAGGTGTTGGGCAAAAGTCTAGCAACCTATTCTTCTCAATTTGGATCCCTTATGGAGGTTAAAACTTTTTTGGGATTTTTAGAGGACAGAGGGGCTTCTTATGAGTATGTGGTATAAATTTAAGAACTTAGATCATTACATAAAAATTGTAAAAAATAGGGCATTAAAATTAAAACATAAGCATTTTTAATCTCAGTCTTGACGCCTAACATTACATTGACACTTGAATTTAAAGACTAGATGCCTGAATTTTCTAGAATGGAAATTCAGGTGTATGGGGCTTAGGAGGGCCCACAAGTACATCCTGGCCCATCAGGGTAGAGCAAGACCCTTCCTGGATCTATACATGAGTTCTGAGAGGTCTAGAGATCATTGGAGTAGGCCCCACAACCAACGCCTAAACTTTTGTACAGTTAAATTTTTGGTCTAACACCTGAATTTTAATTGGTATTTAAATTCATGTGTTTCTAACTAGACAAAAATCCATCAGCCTATTTTTTGGTTTGTTTGGACCCCCTACAGGGGTTTAAAAATTTTGAAACTTTAAATGGGTATAGAAGATCCTCATGAGAGTATGTGTAAAACAATTAAGTTCAAATTTGAACCACAAAAATCATAAAAAAATTCTGCACTACGGGTAGGTAAAGAAGGAACACAGAAAAACATTTTTTAGGTCAGATTTGGGGAGACTAATCCGAGACACAAACATGCTCTAAAAATCATGAAATTTTTAATACATGTCTATCTAGGAGCTTGCCATAAAAATTTGGGATCATTCTAATCCTTACAAAAATCGCAAAAAAACATCAACAAAGTACTGTGGTAAAAAATAAGTCCAGTAGAGACATGTTTTGTCTCCACTGTGTAGCCCTCCTCAAGAGGCAGTCATAGGGCATGCATTACACACCATAGCAGTATGTAAACAATAAGAAAATTAAATGATTAAATCTAACCTAGTATTCAATAAGAAAAAGGGTTTAGGATTACCTCTTCTAAGGGTTGGGGTTAAGGTTAATTGCTTAGGCCTTTTCCTCTTCTTTCTTCCCTTCTTTCTTTCTCTTTCTTTTAGATTTTTTCATTAAAAAATCCTCCCCCTTTAGCACAAAATTGGGGCTATTTATAGGGGTTTGGGCATGTGGTTGAAGGTCTAGGATCAATCCTTAAGCCCTAGGAAGCTCAATGGCCAAGAATGAATAGATTAAAGGCCAAGCTACTCATGCCATTGGTTGAGAGCAACCAAGGGTTGAGACTAGAAGCTGAGAATGAATAGATTAGAGGCCAAGTTACTCATGCCATAGGTTGAGAGCAACCAAGGATTAAGACTAGAAGCTAAATGGATAAGTGATATGGTCTAGGACTGAGATTAGAATTAGACTTTTCTAAAATGAGTGGTTATGATAGAGTTTGGGCTTTAGGTAAATCAAGGGTGAGAGATGAAACTTGGCTTATTAGGTACTACCTTTGATTGGTTGGGTGCAATCAAGGGGTGGGATTGCTTATGGTAAATGAGGGGTTAAAGATGAATCATATGGATTATTGAAATTCATATGATTGATCTTAGAGGGGGCACATGGGGGTGCACAAGGGAGATCCTCATCTAAGGGCTAAAGTGAGTGCCCTTAGGGTGAATGCATTACTGAGCTACAAGACAAAAAAAAGTTTTAGCTCATTAATATCTATTAAAGAAATTAGGGGAAAAGTCCCTTTAATATGCAACATTACTTTTTGGGTTCTCATGCTAAAAAATGCAAACTTAAAGTATGCTTTTGAAGTCTTGGATGTTCTAATCGCATTGGTTCAGTCAAAATTGGATTACGATAAGTACAAGTTAGGGGAATTAGGGCTTGATTGACCTCAAAATCTCTAAAATATTTATTGGAAGGGTAAGATGGTCAAATTGGTATTTGATATCTTAGATAAAAGGTGACCCGTGGGTTTTGCAAGACATAGTCTCAAACTATTCTGAAGACTTATACCCGAGTAAGAAATCATGCTTGAAACACTCTTTTTAGTAAGTAAAAAATTTTGATTGGAATTGTCACTAGAGTTGGCTGAGGTTGCCGTGGAAAATCGATGGGTCATAGAGTATTAAAGGTTTGAGGGTTTCAGAGTCATAGGAATTGAGAGCATGGCCTTTAGGTTCCTGGATAATCTTCTAGATCTTTTCAAAAGGGGGTCACTTAGTGAAGCAAAGTTATAATAACTCATTAAAGAATGGAGATTTTGGGATAGTTAGGGTCTGAAATTAACCTCCTTCGAGAGACATTCTTTCGAGGTAGGGAAAAATTGAGAAAATAGTCATGACCTTACAGAATTCGTGTTCTCGAGGGTTCACCATGTGCCAAAACCAGGCAAAGAGTGTTTTGTATTGATTAGGACAAAATGGGGTGATTAAGGTTTGTAAAGTTTTCAAATGACACGGTCCGGGGTGACAGTCTATTAAGGACATTGGAGCTACTGAGACATGGCCACTAACAAACTGACTTTTGGATTTTTGATGAATTTCTGGGGGTTAATTGAAGACCTGACAGCTGCCCTAAATGTGCTACTCATTTTAAAGTAATTGGAGGAATCAAAGTAGATTGGTTTAGTAAATGACTATACTAATTAGACGGTCTTTTGAAGGCTTTGCAAATCCAAAGAGATGACCACTGACTATTCAGGATTTGGCTATCTAGGGAACATCAGGGCCTCATAGAAGTTACATATAAGCAAAACTTCCTTGGTATGGCTTAGAGAAGATTTGAGATATTTGAGGGGTTTAAGGCCTCAAATGGTTTTTAATCGAGAGATGACTTATCAAAGGTAAAACGAAAATTGAGAGACGGCCATTGAACTTTATAAATTTGGATGTCAGGTGAACTTTTGAGAGTTCTCTAAAGGTCATATACAAACCAGAATATTTTGGAAATTGAGAAATCGGTTGTTGCTAGTTTCAAAGATAATTCTTTAAAGGGGGCTAAAATTAGAGTGTGCAGGATCTGACGTGACATCATTTAGGTAAAGGGAGAAGCTTCAAAGGTTTTTTGAGGGTCTAATTGAGTTGTTTTGAGGGTGAAAGGTAAAATTGTAATTTTTCTGCCTATGGTGCTTTGTCATGAGAAGGATTATGGAGGCTGAAGAATTTTGAAGGCAATGAGATTAGTAGTCTTGAGTTTGGGCCTTGTAGTCCTATCCATGCTTTTTGAAGAATTACGGTTTGACTGGGAAGGGTGTATTTTGGCTAATCTTTGAGATGGTACCGCACATGGCATAATGTAGATGATGTTTTTTGAGACCGAAATATCTAAGGAAGTCATCATTTGGGATGTCTAACCTCCTAGAGTCTAGGCTTATGCAACCATTAGATCTGGAGTCCCCGAGAATTTAGATGGTCCCATCCTACGAAAATGCTCCAATGCGTCGTTCTCATGTTCCACATTCCTGTCTCATACAGCCATGTGTCTCTCCATAACCTCAGCTAAGTTCCTGACAGCCCTAAGTGCCCTAGTAGGATCCTTTTGTTCAGCCTGAGCATCCAAAGAGCTTGATCTATGAGGCGACATCTTTTTCCAAAAATCATTAAATAAACTTAATGTTAGAATTTTAAAATAATCAGATCATCTTCAAATATGTCGAACTTATCAAGATCAAATAATAAATCCTAAGCTTTCATATCCTTAAATCACATTCTAATGTTTTATCTATGTTTTCTGTTCTAACTATTTCTAGACTTTTTTCTAATGTTCATCCTATAACTTTCTAATTTTCTTTTAAGTCTAAAACCTAGAGCTCATTCAAAAAAAATGTCTATAGAACCTTAAACCTTAAGCTCTGATACTAACTCTGTCACACTCCAAAACCCATACCTGCATAACTATGAATTTTGGCACGTGACATTAATCCATTCATATCAATGTCATTCAAATTGCTTATAAAATTTTCTTTCTTTCCTTTCATACATACATAGTAGAATTGCATAAACAAACCATAATCATTCCATTCCATTAAATTTAAAATCCACAAATCATAATCCATAAATAAAATCCATAGTCTGATATAATTCTAAACAATAACAAACCATCTCAATAAAATTGAAACTTTAAACTAATCTATGAAATCCCTTTAAATAGAATTGAAATAACTGAACTAAACTTAATCAAATATGTATCTAAACAAATGCTGAAATAAAATAACACAATGTTTGAAAATAAGCTAATATCAAAACTAAATCTCCACAATTGCTCCCTCTCTAGAATCTAGGCTAATCATTTACCCTGTCATCCTCATCATCTGAAACAACGGTGTCAACTCTACAAGTGTGGCTGACTTTGTAAATTATAGGAACACTACTTAACATGTTGAAACAATTGGGTTAGTGAGTATGAATTTTTTATAATAAAAATAGAACTTAATATTCTTTTAAAATAATTACTTTACATACTGAAAATAATGATTCTAATCTAAAATAGAACAAAAAACAAATCAGAACATAAATCAAGATGCATAACTGAACAAAACATTATCTAAAATACATAATTGAATAAACAAATATCAAAATTAGATTTGCATATATGAGACCTATTGAAATAAATATCTGAATCATCCCACATGTACTGCAAGCTAGATAGATAACTGAATCATATACTAGAAATCTAACACACATAAAGTACTACTAGATAACAGGTAACATAATAGAATATAATGAACCCATCTACAATCCGATGGTTGGATGGCACTATCTCATGCCTAGTGGCGAGCATCAAATAAACATCGTCAATTAATGCGACCCCAACGAAGAGGGTACCTGATCACATCTATTTAAACCCGATGAGGGGCTCCATCAAATATGCCTTTTTGATGGCAAAGGGGTCTCATGTCATAGCTAAACATATATTTTCATCAAATAGATACATATACTACCAGATATCAAAGCAGAACAAAACTAACAATCTTTAATAATTTTTAAACAATGCATATCTTTGAAGAAAAACAAAAAAAAACAAAGAATTTAACCCACCTAAGCACATAGCTCTATGGATTGACATGACAAAGAACTTTAGACAAACTTTTAAAATA
>JAOXJP010199865.1:0-12092 GCA_025762735.1 Platanus orientalis
AACATCACCCATAGCTGTAAACTTTCAGGTCTACAAGAACTAGATAATCAGATCTCTCCACACATTCCAATGTGTCTGACATCCTACTATGTTACCCGAGGACCACCTATCTCATCTCATGAGATCAAATAATTACCCATATAAAGAAACAAATTCATGTGATGATAGAATGTTAATTATTATTTATTAAATAATTAATTAATCATGCTTATATTTTATGTGAATGGCTTTGTCTGGACACATATTTCCAACAACATGGATGATATCCTTTAGTGTGTAACTTGGAGAGATTGTTGAACTTGTTGAATCAAGTTAATACTAAAATTTGGAATTTGGGTAAGATTTGAAGCACCCAACTATTAGGCTATTAGTTTTAAGAGATGTATCATTAATTTTTTTACAGGGTATGTAACCCCATTGAGAGGGAAAAGTTGAGTTTGAGCTTAGTTGTATCCCATAGTTAGCTTGGCTATGATCCCTTGCACAATCAATTAGGAGGCCTCAATCATCCCCAAGAAACATGATACTGCCACCTCCATGTCTCAGATCAATTGTTAAGAATTATGCTTGACTTGATCCCTTAATTGGGTATGTAGGCATCCTATTTGTAAGGCTTAATCCTAACCTAAAGACCCTAAAATTTACCCCTTATCCCTTCATTATCGAGTTTGATTAACTCAAGAACGAACCAATTGAAGTTTAACTCATAATGAGTTAGGTTCGATGGGATGTTGTGCAAGGAAGGAACATAAACTAGAGTTTCTTGAGAAAAGTCGTGTATGAATTGACTTAAGAGCCCATAAACTACTGCTTGAATGTTGGAAATTCCACTAGGTACACATGTTGGAATATACCACAAGCTGCACTAAGAAATTCCATGAGGTGCACAAAGCAACAATGTGTGAAAAAAATGTGAGCCTGTATTGACATGTTGAAAGTTGCAAGATATAAAGATTAAGGTAGTATATTGAATGAGGCAGACGATGATTAAATCCACTGTCATTGTAACTGAGTGATTAGTTTCAAGAGAAACTACGACTAAAAGGGTACATGGAGATGTTCTAAAAATAGTGTACTTGATTGGAAAGCCAGAAGCAAGAGATTTTAAATGAGAAACGAAATAAAGCCCAAATGTGGTTAGTGAAGAATTTGATTGCACATTGACAAAACATGTCAAAGGACTTGTCAGTCCATCATATTGGAAATACCAAGAAGATGGAGGCAAGTGAGAAGAGCCATGTGGAAGACCTTAAGGTGCCAAAGGAAGGAAGTCCAACCATGATTGTCTCATTGAAAGGAAAGTTAAGGAATATACAAAAACTAAAATAAAATCCCAGTAACAAGGTTGAAGATCTTCATGGTAATGGAAAGCCAGGTAAAATGACTTATTGATAATTGTAATGAAGAGTATCATAGTGATAATAAAGCCATGATGGATGATGCACGATGAGAATGATAGTTGACAAGAAGGTCAACATTGTGAGAGGAGATAGAGTTTTGTGTATTGAAGCCAGAATGAGTAGTCATTTGAATAATGACAAGAATATATTTGATTGCTTCAAATTAGTAAGAGAATGGATGAGCATGTTGATAAGAAAATTCCATCATCTCTAAGGCTTTGGATAAAGCTTTGTCGTGCTTGGGTAATTCCTAAGTAGATTATAGTTCATAAAAAAATCCCTTGATATCATAAAGGTAGTCATTTTAGATGCTCAATCGAGTAAAAGAAGGTTCAAGATTGTTATTGAATCTGATGCAACCAAATTCTAATGTGTTTGTAGACTAGGAATTTGATGATGTGTCTAGTACATTCAAGTTAAGGGGATGCCAACTTGGGACACGAAGGATAAGTACATGGCTGATTTGAGGTTAATAAATAATTTTAAGAGAAAAAGGTAGTAGTTAGAAACTTCTATGACTCTAAGATTGAGATCCTTAGATTTGATCGAATATTTAAATTTTGAATTATTTAATTTTGTAAGTGATACAAAATGAGAGAGAGAGAGAGAGAGCCTTCAAAATTTGACATTTATGGGCATAGGGATTTAGGCAGACCCAAGGTTCCCCTTGGCGAAGACTTCTTCCCCCTCCTTCGCTTGTAGTGGTGAGCTTAGGGGATCTATCTATCTTGAAGAGGGGCAAGTGAGAGAGAAGGGGGCAAAGTTTCTCTCGAGAGGGTAGACATGCTGATGTGGACAATCAAGCAAGACTTATGTATTTACCCCCACATAAAAGGGCTAGATTTAAGTGTACATGTTATGTGGGATTATTTAGGGTCTTTTAAGGGGGGTAAAACATTTTATGTGTTCATATAATAAGGTCAATAGTGTCAAACTTTGGATTTTTTAAGAGTAATCCCGTTTTTTATGTTTATCCACTTTTTTAAAGGTCAAAATTTACTTTTGACTTGATTTTGGTGTAATTAGATAGATTATTCAGTTACCTTTCTAATGAGACCAAGATTGTGCAAACCCGAGGTGATTTAGGAAAGTTATGACCAAATTACCAATGAGTGGCCACTAAACACGGGAATAGTGTTTTTTAGGAAGTCTTTAAGTTTAAAATTTTAAGAAAATAAGTTTTCAAAAAATTTTATGTTTTTAGAAAACTTGGCTAGCAAATTTAGGATTTTAGAAAGTTTCTAATTTTGGTAAGTTTCTAATTTTTTAAGATTGTAAGCCTATTTAAAGGCAACCCCTCCCCCATAATTTGATAGTGAAGAATAAAAAATTGTTTTGGAGATTTGGGTGTTCCCAAGGTGTGGCTGTAGCCATATTCTCCTTTTTCAAGGGTTGATGCCACTCATGGTTCTCTTCTCTTCTTCTTTCATAGGTGCAGGCACAAGCTCTCTCTTTCCTTCAAGGTAAATCTCCATTCTTTTTTTTTTTTTTTAGTTTCTTCCTAACTTTATCTTTTTTTCTATACTACTTTATTCTCATTCTTTTTGTCATATTCTTCTTTCTTCTTCTTCATTCTCTTGAAACCTCCATTAAAGCACCTTCACTTTTTCTGAAAATTCTTTGATTTGACTCATTAAATCTAATCGGAATTTCATGAAATTTTAATTGTAAACCTTAGCACATGTTAGAAATGACCATAAAATTTTCAGAATTTTCTGATGCGTCAGAGAAGCATTGTGGTAATTTTTAGACTTTCTGTCCAAAATTACGAAGATACCCTTTTGGGGTCTTTTCTCATATTTCTCATATTTTTCAGTTCTAATTCATATTTATCTTTTTTCTGTGATTTGGTTCTTTGATTTTTTAAAATATTTTTGTGGCTACTTGAAATACTAAATTCCATTCTTGAAAACTTTTGCTTCCGCACTTTAAATCTAACAATTGTTTGAGGCTTTGGAAAATTATTCTACATCAAATTTTGGTGTCTTCTCCCTTGCGCTGGATCAGATTTGGTATCAAAGCGTATATCCTACATCACTAAGTCTATGACAAGGATTGTCAAAGGTGAGGGTGGAGCTAAGGCTCCTGATGAAAAATCAAAGTTGGCGACACCCTGCGTGATAACTATAGGCTGTGAGTGCTCACCAACTTATAAATATGTGTATTATGTATATAAGAGTATGGGTAGCGGGAAGATTTTAGAGAGATCTAGAGTAATTTAGGATATTATAGAGACTTCTAGAACATTCTAAAAGATTTTACAAGGTTTTAGAAGAGTGGATGTTTCTAGGGAGTTTTAGAGAAACTTAGAGGTTTCTAAAAGTCTCTAGAAGAATAGGGAAGATTCTAGATAAGTATGGAAGATTCAAGAAGGTACTAGGGTGTTAGGGAAGGCCCTAGAGAACTCTAGGGAGAGTTATAGAGTTTTCCACAAGAGGAGGTGGAAGATTATTTTAAAAAGACCCTAGAATGGTCCTAGCCATAGGATGGTTTACACATTGATGCATCCTAGGCAACCTAAGGGGCCATGGGGGCCTATAAAAGGGAGTGACTCCCTTATTTGCAAACCACCTCAAGAGCTCTCAAGTCTTGTGTATATGTCAGTTACGATACACTCAACACGAGTCATATGTGCCTCCATACTGCCTATAGCATCTTTGGACTTGTCGTGCCTCTTGTCTTTGGTCTTGGTGGGGTTGCCTTCTTCATTCTTAGCTATTACCTCACTTTCAACCTCGGACATGATTCTTCATTTCATAGAACATGATCCTCACTCTGTGTCACTTGTCACAAACTTATTTTTTCCAACTCATAAGCCGTGTGGCACTCGCTACTTCCTAACCTTTGTAGACGCGTCAACCTTGACCTAAAGTAAAATTTAGAGTGCTAAGAGAACTAGGAACACTCAAGGAAGGGAATGAACTCTTTATTGCTCACTCACAAGAATGATGTACGCAAGACTTGAGAGCACTTGAGGTGGTTTGCAAATGAGGGGGTCACTAACTTTTATAGGCCTCCCATGGCGCCTTAAGTTGCCTAAGATGCATCTATGTGTCAACCATCTTATGGCTAGGACCATTTTAGGCTCTTTGTAAAACATATATCCACTTCCTCTTGTGGTCTAGTGGAGAACTCTAGAACTCTCTTTAGAGTTCTCTATCGGCCTTCCCTAACACCCAGTACCTTGAATTTTCCGCACATATCTAGAACCTTCCCTAGCTTCTAGAGACTTTTAGACACCTTTAGACTTCTTTAGAACCCCTTAGAAACATCCACTTTATCCTAAAACCTTCTATAATGCTCTAGATCTCTCTAAAATCTTCTAGATCCCCATACTATATATATATATATATATAAGTTGGCTTGCAGCCTCTAGTTGTCATGCGGGGCGTGAATCTTGGATTGAACTACAAGAAATAGTAGTGAGGTTGAATGGATGATTAAGAAAATATTAAGGGACTGATTGTATTAACAAATATTAATGGCTGTAAATATGGATTAGAAGAAACTAATAAAGGATTCAAAGTAAGAGAAGAAATGAGAACAAAGAATACTTGAATTTAGTGATAAGAAAGAGAAAGAAGAAGAAGAAGAGAGAGAACTTGTGGAATGTCGTATGTGTTGTGTACACACACGAAGTATTATATATATATATGTGTGTGTGTGTGTGTGTGTGTGTGTGTTGTGTACACACACGAAGTATTTTATATATATATATATATATATATGGAGAGAGATGGTATACCATACCATACATATACATGTATATGAGACTTATGCCAATATTACCCTTACAGGAATGTATCTCAACACTCCCCCTCAAGCTACTGAATAGATATCTATCATTCCCAGCTTGTCTATAATATATGAAAAATGCTAACTACTCAATCCTTTCGTGAAGATGTTTGCAAGTTGATACTTGGTCTAAATAAAAGGAATGCAAATACAACCAGACTTGATGCTTGGTCTATCATGCTGTATTGAATCATGTGTAATGCTGATAGCAGCTTTGTTGTCACAGAAGAGGTTCATGGGACCTATCACCGGAAATCCCAATTCATCAATTAACTTCCTTAACCATAGGAGTTCGCAAATCCCATTGGTCATAGAGCGAAATTTTGCTTCCGCACTAGACTTGGCCACAACATATTGCTTCTTACTGCGCCATGTGACAAGATTTCCCCAAACAAAAGAGTAGTATCTGGATGTGGACCTTCGATCAGTCAAAGAGCCTGCCCAATCTGCATTAGAATATGCTGTCACAACTACTTGTTGTTGATCAAACTTTTTATACATAATTCTTTGCTTGGACACCCCTTTAAATATCTCAAAACCCTGTGTACAGCTTCCATGTGTAATTGAGTAGGGGCATGCATGAATTGACTAATCACACCCACTGCATATCCTTTATCAGGCTGGGTTAAGGATAAATAGATAAGACGCCCAACAAGTTGCTGATAGCTACTTACATCGACCAATCTCTTACTATCACCTTCTTTCAACCAGTGATTGAGTTCAATAGGAGTGACACATGGTTTACATCCCATCATTTCTGAGTTCTTCAGCAAGTCAAGAACATACTTCTTTGACATAGAAAGATTCCTTGTCGAGATCTAGCCACTTCAATCCTTAGAAAATACTTTAGTGAGCTCAGATCCTTAATTTCAATTTCCCTTGCTAGATTGCTTTTAAGTAGCCTTACTTCCACTTCATCACATTTCTTGTAACAACAATATCATCCACATATACAATGAGAGCCGTTACTTTGCTAGTCTTTTTCACAAATAAGGTATGATTTGCTTGACATTGTTTATATCTATTTGTAATCATTGTTGCCCAGAACCTTTCAAACCATGCTCTCGGTGATTGTTTTAAGCCATAAAATGCCCTTTTTAGTCTACACACTTTTCCCTTTACTCTTGACATTTGAAAACCTGGTGGTGTATCCATGTATACTTCATCTTCTAGATCACCATGTATGAATGCATTCTTCACATCAAATTGGAGTAAATGCTATCTTTGATTTGTAGCCAGAGAAATTAAAAGCCGTACTGAATTCATCTTTGCCACAGGAGCAAAAGTCTCCAGGTAATCAATGCCAAATGTTTGCATATACCCTTTTGCAACTAGGCGGGCCTTGTTCCTGTCAACTGTTCCCTTAGGTTTATGCTTCATGGTAAATACCCACTTGCATCCAACTGTCATTTTACCCATTGGAAGAGTAACCAACTCTCATGTTTGGTTCTTTTCCAGAGCTCTCATTTCCTCCTCCATAGCGGCTTGCCATTGTGGCCTATTCTGAGGCTTTAGATACGCTGCTGGGAATAGTGATTGAAGACAAGGAGACAACATAGTTTTGAAAAGAAGATGATGGAAACAATATTAGATATGGGGTGTTGAGTGCATGTTCTAACACCTTTCTGCTGAGTAATGAGTATGTTAGAATTTTCCACTCGCTCTTGTCCATCTAAGTCACCTTTCTTCTTTTCTGGAGGGTATACTTTAAGTTCAGTCTCTCCTTCTCTATCAATACTAGTTTTGTCAAAATAGAATGAAGGAAGTGAGACATAAAGTGGAATTGTGGAGGAAGAAGACAACTCTTCACCTAAATGCTCCCCCTAAAGAGGTGTTTTACTCAAAGAAAAGAAGGGAATAAATTCAAAAAATGTTACATCCCGAGACACAAACTTCTTTTCGGTTAGTGGGTGAAAACACTTATACCATTTCTGATCAATACTATAACCCAAAAGATACACTTAAGTGCTTTAGGATCGAGTTTGGTACAATCAGATTTAGGTATGTGTGCATAACAAATACACCCAAACGTTTTTGGGGGAAGAGGGAACAAGGGAGTGTTAGGTGATAAGACTTCAATTGGAGATTTAAAAGAGAGAACACGGGAAAGCATCATCCTGTTCATGAGATAGGCGGCAGTTTCAATGGCATTAGACCAAAAAATTTTAGGCACATTCCTTGTGAACATGAGCGCACGAGCAATCTCAAGTAATTCTTACACTCAGTCACCCCATTTTGTTTAGGAGTATCAGGACAAGTGGTTTGATGGACAATTCTAGACGTATCAAAGAATGAAGCCAAGGAGTTGGAGAGGTACTCTCCCCCATTGTCAGATCGCCAAATGCGAAGTTTGGTGTCAAACTGTGTGTGAATCATGTTATAAAATGATTTGAACGCAGTACACACCACTTTTTTTTTTGCTATAAGTATACCCATGTAACATAAGAATAATCATCCACAAAAGTAATGAAGTAATGGAACCTAGATAAAGAAGTAACAGGGGAAGGCCCCCACACATCAGAATGGACAATATCAAAAGGAGATAAACTTCTATTAAGACTTAATGGATAAACTGAATGATAGTGTTTCGCCAACTGACAAGGTTCATAATGAAACTTATTCGAAGAAAATTGAAATTTAGGAAAAAGTTTCCCTAACAAAGAAAAAGAAGGGTGGCTAAGACGATGATGCCACTAGAACAAATCATTTGTAGTGATAGGAGAGATGTCTTTCTTTATTGCTAAGATGCGATGGATAATTGAGGTGATGTATCTATAAGATAGAGACCATCCTTCTCATGCCCTATAACAATAGTCCTCTTCGTCTTGAAGTCCTGAAACACACAATGATAAGGAAAAAAAGTGACACAACAATTAAGATTGTTGGAAAGATGGCTAATGGATAACAAATTTAATGTAAAATTAGGGACATGAAGGACTGAGGATAACAACAAGGAAGGAGTAGCAGTAATGTCACCAGGAGTAGCAATAGAGGAATAGGTGCCATCCGCTACCAGAACTAACCCGGTAAGATTTGAAGTGGGAGGACATACTAATCATGTGATGGGATGCCCCTGAATTGATGATCCAAGAGTCCTATGAGGGTGAAATAGACCCGGATAAGGCTGATGCAGATATACTTGAAGTCGAAGCTGCAAATGAAGATTTAGGGGCGGTGGAGGAGGTATCAAGTTGAGAAACAAACCGTTGGAAGGCCTCAATCTCATCTTCGGATAGATGACCCTCTGGTAATAAGGCAGACGTGGGAACAACTGGTTTTAAGGGCATGGAAGTGATTGAATGGGCATTAGGTCTGTTACCGCCAAAACGACCTCCACCTCTAACTAAATGTGATCCACCTCTCTGGTACGGACGTGGAGGGAGATCCTGTGGATGTCCATGTAAGTCCCAACACTGGTCCTTAGTATGCCTGGACCTACCACAATGCTCACACTTGAGGCGATCATGATCATCATAGGTACTAAAGTGTCCACCACAACCACGAGTGGAAGGACCCCCACGGCCATCTCGGCTAGAGGTTGATATAAAGGCTGATTTGTCAACTGCAGACGATAAATTCATCACATCACGTCTGCCCTCTTCTCTGTGAATATGTGCATACACTTCATTGAGGGATGACAGATTTATATTGAGGATTTGGGCTTTCACCTGCTCATACTTGGTGCTTAGGCCAGCTAAAAACTCGAACACTTGGATCTCCTCAACATGTTTCCTGTAAGTGATGGCATCCTTTGTAGATGAAGGCCGAAATGTGGTATAATGACTTAGTTCTTCCCACAATTTCTTTAAAGAGGCATAATAAATGGCCAGGGGCTGATCTCCCTGTTTGAATTGAGTAATCTTCTGTCGCAGTTGGTACGCTTTGGCTACATGACCAACCTCTGAATAAGTCTGGGATAAAGACTCCCAGATTTGATGAACCGTGTCTAAGAAGAGGTGGTGATCACTAATCTCCGGCTTCATTGAACTCAATAAACCATCCCTTAACCACAACATTCTCTGTCTTTCATTTGCGGTACTTTGGGTCGTCATCCTTGGAGGGAGCTTCTATCCCACCAGTCAAATATTCTTCTTTGTCCTTGTCTTGAATGTAGATCAACACGGATTTTGACCAAGGAAGGTAGTTGGTGCCATCGAACTTAACAGTAGTGATTTGTACTTGTGGGGAATCCTCAAGGATAAGGGAGCCCTCGGTATTCTAGCTTGACTCCCCAGGGATCGGATTGGACTTCATATTCTCATTTTCCATAATGTAGCTCAAATGGAATCACCACCAACACTCCAAACATGTCTAATATGACCTTCACAGGTCCAGACACACCACTACTCTCCAAACTTAGATTGACAAAGCCAGACATAGCCCAAAAACCTACCAACACCACCAAATCGTCATAGACAAGAGCCAAAAAACCTCAATGGAACCCAAGCACATGTTTACGAGTGCAAGAGTATACCCCCACAACTAACATCAGCTTGTTGCAACATTCCTTAATTTTTAATTAAAAAAAATCGAAGAAAAGGCCCAAAAAAAGTCTGGCAGCAATCTGGGAGTACAAAAGTCATCACCGAAGCTTCGATTCTCAACCAAATCGCATGAAACCAAAAGGGGGTAGTCTTCTTATGAAAAAACGATCCTAGCTGTAGCAGAAAACCCAGCCAAAAGCTCCCCAATCGATTGGATCAAGCAATTTGGCGTGATTTGGGGGGTTTTTCCCAACTTTGAAAAAACCTCCAGAAAAACCACCTTCCCTTGATAAAAAAATTCTGAAAAAATAACAACAAATCCCCATTAATCAAGACGATCCAGATCCCTAAATTTTTAGGGTCTGATGCCATACAATCATACCGACGTCACCGTATGCCGGCTCACATCAACAATGGCACCAGCACAACTTTTTCTCTCTTTTTTTTTTTTTTTTCCAGCGGCGATCAATCTTGGTGTTTGTTCTGATACCAACTTGAATTTAGTGATAAGAAAGTGAAAGAAGAAGAGGCGAAGAAGAAGAAGAAGGAGAGAGAGAACTTGTGGAATGTCGTATGTGTTGTGTACACACATGAAATATTTTATTAATATATATGTGGAGAGAGATGGTATACCATAGAATACGGTATACCATACATATACATGTATATGTATATGGGACTTTTGCCAAAATTATCCTTGAGTAACGTATCTCAACAAGAATAAGAAAAATCAAGAAGAGATTTAGAGGTAAGTTGTGAATGGTATGTTACGAAAAACAACTTATGATTATGGTTTAACAACTCAAAATCGGTAGGGATTTATCCCTAAACACAGCTTTGTTGCATGGCGCATGTTGTGTGGCAAACTTCCTACCCAATCACTCATATGCTGGTATGGTATCCTGCAATCATCCCATTGTTGTTTTTGCTGGAGTCATGGTGAGACTTTGGAACACCTTTTCTTCACATGCCTCTTTACTGCAAAAATTTGGATCCATTTGGTGAAATTGGTGCGTCCATCCTGGAAAAAATCCAGGCCATTTGGCGCTGAAGTAGGCTGGATCAAACAGGTTTCGCATAGGCTGCCGGTCATTGGTAATATCCTCATGCTTCTGTTTAATGCTACCATATATCATGTATGGTGGGAGCGAAATCAATGAAGATTTGGTGATTCGAATCGAACTATAAAAGGAGTGATTAATGATATCTATTTCGAGGTGCTGTCTCACTCCAAGAAGTTGAAACCGTCTGTTCATGAAGTCCATGCTGCTGGTCCCATACTTGTTGAATAGGACGTGAATATTTCATGCAGTATTGGCCACCCTAGGACATGTACGTGGCTGAAACTTCAAATGGGATATTGGGCTCTTAATTGTGATGGTGCAATGGATGACAATAGGGTGGGATACAGTGGGCTGTTTCGGGATGACAATGGTATGCCCAGCTTTGCATACATCGGCCCTGGAGATAAGAGACATATGTTGTGGGTTGAGTTACAGGCTATCTATAGAGGTGTCTCTCTGGCTTTACTTCATTGATGGTACAACCTGAGAATTATGTATGATTCCAAACTTGTAGTGGACATTCTTAACAAATCCATCATATGCCCATGGAGAGTGGTAACTATTGTTCACAATATTTGGGAAATTATGGGGTGTTTACATCATGTGGAGATGGTTCATGTTTGGAATGAAACTAATCAGCCTGCGGATATTTTGGCTAGCATGGATGCTGGGACTTCTGAGTTTATTCTTATATCTTGTAGTTTTCCTTTGAATCTGATTGTTGCAATCTCTAATGATGCAAATGGTTGTACTTATAATCGCCTATAACATATTCTTTATCATTTAAAAATTTCTTTTTATTGATAAGAAAAATCAAATAAACTTAATGTCAGGCTTTAAAAATATCAAATCATCCTTAAATATGTCAAACTTTATTAAAACTAGATCATTTCATAACACTTTCAATTCTAATAAATTTATAAGATCTCATTCCAATGTTCTGATGTTATTTTCCTATGATTTTCTAGTTCAAAATGTTCCAAACTTCTTTCAAAGGTTTTATACTAGAACTTTCTAATTTTCTTCTGAGTCTAAACCCCAAAGCTCATTCAAAGATGGCCACAGAACCTCAAACCTTGAGCTTTGATACTAATTCTGTCGCACCCTGAAACTCATACCAAAAGGGCCTTGAATTTTGGCACATGACATTAAACATTCATTCATTTATTCTTAACCTATAAATTCCATATAATTGTTTTGCTCATTCTTTCCATTCATATGTAGCAAAATTGCATATCATAAATCATAACTATCCATATCTCATTATCAACCTGTAATAAAATTTCCATAATTCCATAAACCTGAAAATAATCCATAATCATGCCCTGACATTCCCATTCACATAAACT